>CM050520.1:39177330-39329830 GCA_027563665.1 Antrozous pallidus | reverse complement strand
TCAGCCATGAGGGGAGGGTGTGAGGAGCCCGGGTGCGCTGGGTGGGCGCTGGGCCATACCTGCCGCCTGGTGGGCAGGCCCCGAACACCTCTCTCTCCCTCCGCAGTGTCTTAGATGATGAGGGCAGCAACCTGAGACAGCAGAAACTTGACCGGCAGGTGAGTGAGCCTGGGACCGGGTGGAAGGGTGGGCACTCACCGTCCTGGCTGCCCCCTCCTGGGTGATCCTGACAGGCGGGGATCCCCTTTCCCCCCCCCAGAGCAGCGCTCTCCTTTACCAGCTCAGCATTAGCACTGACCAGTACACGGGGCCTCTGCCACGCAGGCCACTGGGAGGCTGTGGTCCTGCCAGGACAGCTTCCAGGGCTGAGTTTGCCTCTTTTTCCTGGACCCCAAGTCTTGAGGCACCAAGGACATGAGGCCTTAGCCCCGAGTGGGCTTTGGCCCCCATTGCTATACCTAGAAGCAAGCTGAGCAGGCAGGGCTGTCTCTCCGCTCCCAGGCGGGGAGCCCTCCCTCGGGTGGAGGCGGTGGGTGGCCCCTCCAGCCCAGTGACCCCTGTGCCTGTCCGGCGCCTCTGCAGCGGGCCCTGCTGGAGCAGAAGCAGAAGAAGAAGCGCCAGGAGCCGCTGATGGTGCAGGCCAATGCCGACGGGCGGCCTCGAAGCCGGCGGGCCCGGCAGTCAGAGGAGCAGGCCCCCCTGGTGGAGTCCTACCTCAGCAGCAGTGGCAGCACCAGCTACCAAGGTACACCCTGCCCTTGGGACAGCCAGCCCGGGGCGGCTCCACACCCTCAGGGGCTTCTGCTAACCCGAGCAGGCGAGGGTCCTCTGCCAGGGCGTGTCCAGGCTGAGCGTGGCTCCCAGCCGGAGCAGACAGCCGCGTGGGGCAAGTGGAGGGAGGCCGGGACCTGGAACCTCAGGTGCTGGAGCCAGAGGCTAAAACTTTATTGATCTGGGAGTTCAAATGTCCAGGTTTCTGTTCGGGAGAACTTCACCGAGAGCAGGAGGCAATTCCTAGGAACAGGTCTGCTCCCCACCGGTGTCTGCCTCCTGGAGGAATCCGCCTCAACAGCCCACACCAGCCGTGTCTCCTGCGGGGCCCCTATTGCCTCCCCTCCCTGGGCTCCCCGCGCCTCCGTCCTCCTGGCTTCTGACCTGCAAGTCCTTGCACAGGCCACGGTGACAGCAGCCTTCAGCTCTCCCGTCTTTGTACTTTGCTTGTCAGCGGAGCTCATCCTGGGGTGGGGGCAAGGTGGCTCCATTGCCTCCCTGAGCTCAGGACCCACCTATAGGCTAGGGTGATTGGTCGGAAAACTGTGGATCCCCAGCCACATGCGGCTCGTGAGCCGTGGTTTGCCGCTCTGTTGGCTAATGAGTTTGCTGACCACTGGGATAGCGGCTTAATCACAAGGAACAACAACAGCCTGTAATTATTGGAATCAAGAGTCTGGGTCAGTGGTCGGCAAACTCATTAGTTAACAGAGCTGCAAACCGCGCGCAGTTTGCCAACCACTGGGTTATGGGGAAGAGTGCCCCAGGCTGAACAGAGGGTTGGTCTCTCTGATCCCTAAGGAGGGACTCAGATGCGGTCCCACTGCCCCCTGCTGGTGCAGGGGATCCCAGTGCCTTCTCTGACAGATGGTGGCTCAGAAGGTGGCATCTGGCTTTTGCAGTTGGGAAGAACCGCAGCCACCATGGGGGTCCCCTCCTTTGCGGCTTCCTCAGGTCCTACAGTGCCAGCCGCCTCGAGCTCCTGTAGACGCCTCAGCTCCGGGCTCACCTTTCTCACCTGACTGGGCCCCCTCCGCAGCCCAGCGCACAGTGTCTCCGGTTCTGCTAACCCAGCCCTGAGCACACTGGGTCCCCTTCTCTGTGTCTTGGAGGGCAGCACCTAGTGCCCAGTCTTGGCACAGCCCCCTGGACAAGCTCCGTGCCCTCTGCCCTCGCCCACCGAGGAAACCCACTCATACTTGATAATCAAGGCACTTGCTAACGGCTAACTAAGCATGGTGCTGGGTGCTCTACCTGCGAGACCTCATCTGTTCTTTACAGTAACTCATTATCCCCACGTGGTCAGTAAGCATTTGGACTCCTAAGGCGGCCACCGACTTGCCCGCGGTCCGTCTCTGTGAGCATCGGGACGCGGCTTTGCCCCCAGCCCTGTCGGACTCCCAACAGCCTTGCCACCGTGTTTGTCACCTTCCTGACAGGGAGGCCTGCCAGTGATTTCCCTGCGTGGGCTCCTGCCCAGCACCCAGGGCCCCAGCTGGTGTGGCGGAACCCTGCCGAAGAGGCCCTGCACGGGACGGGACGGGGACCTCAGCCCCACGCCGCTGCCTCGGACGGCCAGCCCCGGCTGGTCCAGCCCCGCCCTTTCCTGGCAGCCCCCTCCTCGCACTCTCTCCCTGAGCACTGTCCCGAGTGGCAGTGGTGCCCTGCAGGGAAGGCACCTGCTGCTGCGGGTCCCGTGGAGCCCGGCCTGCTGCTGGGTGGGCATCCCAGCGCCAGCTCTGCCAGGCCTGGCACCCGACCATTCAGGGCTGCACGTGGGATGGGAGCCTGCTCCTGGGACTTCAGATCCCTGCCAGTTGGGGCTGCAGGCCAGCACCTTGAGGCTTTGAGAGAGTCTTACATGTCACCAATGCTCAGTCATGTTGGCAGGTGCCTCTTGTGCACGGAGCTGTGTACCAGGCCTGCAGGAGGGGCCAGACTCGGGCTTCCGCTCATGCCACCACCTGCTCACCTGAGACTGAGCAAGTCACTGACCTTCTGGGTTTGTCTCCTGTCAGGGAGGAAAATTCTCTCCAGACTTCGAACATTGAAGCGGCCATTGTGCTTCGAGGTCCCTCGTGAGAGTCCAGGCCAGGCTGGGTCCTGCTTCTCCTGCTGGGCTCTGAAGTGGACACAGCCCCAGAGGGCTGCTGCCCCTGTGGCTGGCTGGCCTGGGATTGGTGTTCCCTGGAGCACCCCAGTTCTCCCGCAGCACTGGCTTTCTCCTGCTCTGCCCCCTGCTGGCCCTTGGTGTTAAATACAAGCGGGTGGGGGGTGTTTCACCAACATGAGGGGCCCAGGACCTGATTACAGATCCCAGGTCTCTTGCAGTCCCCCTGGCCCAGGCCCAGCTTCACTGGGACCCTGGCTGCTCCACGCCCAGGACCTCTGTCCCCAGAACTGTGAGATATTCATCCGATTCTTAAGTATTTATTTTGAGGGCCTACTTTGTGTCAGCTTCCAGATGAGAGCTGACAGTCCAGGGTGAGCATAAGCAGGTGTGGCCACTGTTCCCTCGTGGACCCGATGGTCTGAGAGGGAAAGAGTTAAGCAGGTGGTCACAGGTGTGGTTTGTGGGGAGCTCTGTGTGTGAGTGACAGACCCTGGCTCCCAGGGGAGGTGAGGGGAGGGAAGGGGGGCTGCGGGGGGTGCATCTGGAGGCAGTGGGACAGTGAGAGCAAGGCCCCTGGCTGGAGGGAGTCCAGTGTGCACAAAGAGCACAGTGGGGCCGGGTCCTGGGCCTGGGAAGTGAAGAGTGTGTGGTTCAGCCAAGGCCAAGGCGAGGGAGATGGAGGAGCCAGACTTGCAGGAGAACATTGGTCTTCATCTTAAGAGCAAGGAGAAGCGGTTCTGGGACTTGGAGCAACTGGGGTTCTATGTGGAGAACCTGGAGGCCACCAGCTGGGCCCCGCCCGAGGCCTCTGTGCTGCTCCCAGTGTCCGGGACGTCTTTCCTGCCTCAGGGCGCTCTGCACCCCAGGCCACCATGAGCTCGTTCCCGCAGGGCAGTGCAGGGCCCCTGGAGTGTGGCCCTAGTTCTGGTCTCTTCACCATATCCCAGACACGCTCCCTTCCCCTCCTCCCCCTCCCCCTCCGCCCCAGCTCGAACAGTTGGCTGGCCCGGAGCTTTGAACACTCCCTGATTGGTCATGGTGTGGGCAGGCTGGGTGCCACCTCCCTGTCCCGGGCACCTGTGCCTGGCAGAGATGGGTGGTGCGGAGGCCTGCTGGGGTCGGGGAGGCTGGAGAACGTGCTAGGACGTGTGTGAGTCGGAGCTCTGGTCTCACCCAGGGCCTGTCTCTCTCTCTCTCTCTGTCTGTCTGTCTCGGACCCTCCTAAGCAGTTCAAGAGGCCGACCCACTTGCCAGTGTGCAGCTGGGAGCTGCCCGCCCACCAGCACCAGCCTCAGCCAAGAGAACCAAGGCAGCGGCCGCCGCAGGGGGCCAGGGCGGGGCCTCGAAGAAGGGGAAGAAGGGGAAGCACAAAGGTTGGCTTGCCCCCTGACCGCCCGCTGGAGGGTTGGGAGGCTTATCTTCCCAACCTGGAGGCCAGGGACAGGGTGGGAGGCCCCCAGGGAAAGCACCAAATGGCACTCGCGGCCCCACCCAGCTGGCCCACAGGCCCATCTAGCTCACGGGCACCTGGGCTGGCCTGTGGGTGAGGGACAGGCCCTCCATACTGCCAAGAAGGGAAGTCCAGCTCAGCTACGGCCCACGAAGCCCCTCCCCTGCCCAGCCTGGAGCCCTCTGCCTCCACCGCGAGCCAGGACACTGTCCCGTGGGGCTGGCAGCCTCCCAGGCACCTGGGCCTCCCCCACTCCCTGGTCTCAGCACCCCCCTCGGGCCCTCAGACCAGTCTCCCTGCTCCTCTCTCTAAAAGGTCCCCAGGGGTAGGTACGGTGGTCCCTGCCCCGAGTCCTGTTTCTGTGGGCTGGACGCCGTGTCTCCTCAACCACGTGTGTGTGCAGTGGTGTCCAGGCCTCTGGTCATGGTGGGGTGCCAGGGTGCCACGGCCACAGGCTTCCTGGGCCGGCTGCTGTCTTTTGGACAGAGCCCACCCGGACGGTGGCTGCCACCGTGGGGGCCAGGCCTCGCCTCAGTCACCGAGCCGTGGCAGCTGGGGGGGAGGAGGCACGGGATGGAGAGCCTCCGAGCGGGAAGGCTGCGTGTGCCAGCCTCGGCCTTTCGAGGGGGCCCGTGTGTGTGCTGACGTGTGAGTTGACCGTGTGAGTCTGCGAGAGGAGGCACGTCCGCACTGACGGCTCGTAGCCGGCCACATCCCTGAGCGCGTGGGGGCCTCGTGTGGTGCGGATGGTCCTCGTTCTCAGTCTTTTCCCCTGTGAGCTGGCTTTGTCGGTGGCTGCCGTCTGCCTGGGGATGTGAGGCATTTCAAACCGTCCCTCGGCGGCCGATTCTGGGGACAGCGCAGTGACAAAACCCACGCCCCTTTGGAGCTTACCCATCCTTAAGAGGGGCCCAGCAATCGCTGCTTTTTTAAAAGTCAGTTTTGCAAGTCAAGTTCTGCAGAGCGTCCCCCACTCAGCCCTTGCCCACTTCATGGATGTCTGTGGGTCCAGCTCTCCGCCCCCCGCCCCCCCCCCCCCCCCCGGACTCAGAAGTGTCCGTGGCCCGCAGGCGCCGGCGGGCCAACGGCTCCGGCAGAAGAGGAGGGTGAGGCTCGAGGCCCGGTGCGGATCCTGACTGTGGGCCGGCTGGACCACGCCCAGGACGCAGGGGCGACGGCAGCTGGTGGGGGCGCCCCGCCCAGCGGGCAGGACCTCCGTGCCGCGATGCAGAGGAAGGGTGAGCCCCATGGGGGTCCAGCGACACCCCCAAAGCTCAGTCCCAGGTTCTCAGATGCACCCTTCTCGGGGAGCACGATCCCCCGTGTCTCTTCCAGCCCTTCCCAAATCCTGGTGTGAGGCATAGGGAACCAATGGAAAACGTGGGCAGGGGCCCCTAATGAGGCCAAGTTCAGGGAAAGAAGTGTGGACCAGGGTAACCAGCCGACCCGCAGCTCCCCTGTCTCCCCCACGCCTGTCACCTGCCCTCAGGGAGGCCCTGGCTGTGGGGCAGATCTCTGCTCGCTCCCTTTGGTTCCTTTGAAAGCTGCTTTTATAAAATGTTCCCCGTCTGCTGAGCTAGAGCGGGGCCAGGATGCTGAGAGGCAGGGCAGACCCTGGGAGCCCGCCAGGGGAGCCTCCCCACGGGGAGCCCTGCCCCGGGAGGCCCAGCTTGGCGGGGCGGGTGGGGGCGGGGCGAGGGAAGCTGAGCAGTGTCCCACACTCACGGAATGAAGGAGGCTGGAGAGGGCGTTTGGTGGGGAGAAGCACACAGTACCTACCGCAGGCTGGGAGGGGAGGGAGGAGTCGGCCTGCCCTTCGGCCAAGGCCTCTGGGAGCCTGGGCCAGAGGGGAGGCTCCCGGCACAGGGTCAGCCCGCTGGGCCTTGCTACGCAGGAGGCAGGCATTGCGAGTGCTGGAGAGGAGGGGGTCAGAGGGACTGGCCTGAAGCTTGGAGTGGGGGCACAGGACTCCAAAATCGTGACCAGTCCCAGCATGTACCTGAGAGTGTGCCCTTGTGTATATCGGGACATCTGTGGGCATTGTGTGAGTGTGTGTGCACCTGAGGTCCGGGCGTGTGCATGCAGGTGTGGATGACGCGGTACCCGTGAACAGGTGTCTGTCTGGGTATGTGACCACTCCTCTCATCCTGCTCCTGCCTGTGTGTGTGTCTGTGTGTGTGACCATGCCTCCCGCCTTGCTTCTTCATGTATGTGTGTGTGTGTGTGTGTGACCACGCCTCCCGCCTTGCTTCTTCATGTGTGTGTGTGTGTGTGTGTGACCACGCCTCCCGCCCTGCTTCTTCATGTGTGTGTGTGTGTGTGTGACCACGCCTCCCGCCCTGCTTCTTCGTGTGTGTGTGTGTGTGTGTGTGTGTGACCATGCCTCCCGCCTTGCTTCTTCATGTGTGTGTGTGTGTGTGTGACCACGCCTCCCGCCTTGCTTCTTCATGTGTGTGTGTGTGTGTGTGTGACCACGCCTCCCGCCTTGCTTCTTCATGTGTGTGTGTGTGTGTGACCACGCCTCCCGCCCTGCTTCTTCATGTGTGTGTGTGTGTGTGTGTGACCACGCCTCCCGCCTTGCTTCTTCATGTGTGTGTGTGTGTGTGTGTGACCACGCCTCCCGCCCTGCTTCTTCATGTGTGTGTGTGTGTGACCACGCCTCCCGCCCTGCTTCTTCGTGTGTGTGTGTGTGTGTGTGTGTGTGTGACCACGCCTCCCGCCTTGCTTCTTCGTGTGTGTGTGTGTGTGTGTGTGACCACGCCTCCCGCCCTGCTTCTTCATGTGTGTGTGTGTGTGTGTGACCACGCCTCCCGCCCTGCTTCTTCATGTGTGTGTGTGTGTGTGTGACCACGCCTCCCGCCCTGCTTCTTCATGTGTGTGTGTGTGTGTGTGACCACGCCTCCCGCCCTGCTTCTTCGTGTGTGTGTGTGTGTGTGTGTGTGACCATGCCTCCCGTCCTGCTTCTTCATGTGTGTGTGTGTGTGTGTGACCACGCCTCCCGCCCTGCTTCTTCATGTGTGTGTGTGTGTGACCACGCCTCCCGCCTTGCTTCTTCGTGTGTGTGTGTGTGTGTGTGTGACCACGCCTCCCGCCCTGCTTCTTCGTGTGTGTGTGTGTGTGTGTGTGTGACCATGCCTCCCGTCCTGCTTCTTCATGTGTGTGTGTGTGTGTGTGACCACGCCTCCCGCCCTGCTTCTTCATGTGTGTGTGTGTGTGACCACGCCTCCCGCCCTGCTTCTTCGTGTGTGTGTGTGTGTGTGTGTGTGTGTGACCACGCCTCCCGCCTTGCTTCTTCATGTGTGTGTGTGTGTGTGTGTGTGACCACGCCTCCCGCCCTGCTTCTTCGTGTGTGTGTGTGTGTGTGTGTGACCACGCCTCCCGCCCTGCTTCTTCGTGTGTGTGTGTGTGTGTGTGTGTGTGTGACCATGCCTCCCGTCCTGCTTCTTCATGTGTGTGTGTGTGTGTGTGACCACGCCTCCCGCCCTGCTTCTTCATGTGTGTGTGTGTGTGACCACGCCTCCCGCCCTGCTTCTTCATGTGTGTGTGTGTGTGTGTGACCACGCCTCCCGTCCTGCTTCTTCATGTGTGTGTGTGTGTGTGTGACCACGCCTCCCGTCCTGCTTCTTCGTGTGTGTGTGTGTGTGTGTGACCATGCCTCCCGCCCTGCTTCTTCGTGTGTGTGTGTGTGTGTGACCACGCCTCCCGTCCTGCTTCTTCATGTGTGTGTGTGTGTGTGTGACCATGCCTCCCGCCCTGCTTCTTCGTGTGTGTGTGTGTGTGTGACCACGCCTCCCGTCCTGCTTCTTCATGTGTGTGTGTGTGTGTGACCACGCCTCCCGCCCTGCTTCTTCGTGTGTGTGTGTGTGTGTGTGTGACCATGCCTCCCGCCCTGCTTCTTCGTGTGTGTGTGTGTGTGTGTGTGTGTGACCATGCCTCCCGCCCTGCTTCTTCGTGTGTGTGTGTGTGTGTGTGAGACCATGCCTCCCGCCCTGCTTCTTCGTGTGTGTGTGTGTGTGTGTGACCACGCCTCCCGCCCTGCTTCTTCGTGTGTGTGTGTGTGTGTGACCACGCCTCCCGCCCTGCTTCTTCGTGTGTGTGTGTGTGTGTGTGACCACGCCTCCCGCCCTGCTCCTTCCTGGCCCAGGCATCTCCAGTAGCATGAGCTTTGATGAAGAGGAGGATGAGGACGAATACAGCTCCAGTTCCTCCCAGCTAAACAGCAATACCCGCCCCAGCTCCGCCACTAGCAAGAAGTCCATCAGGGTGAGTAGGGTGGACGGCAGTGTGCGGCTGTCCCTGACCGAGGCTCCAGGGGGAATGAGTGTGGAGAAATGATGGTGAGTGGCTGGCTGGGCCTATGGAGAGTTGCTAAGGCCTGGGCTCTCCCACCCACCCCCACTCCCCTCATCAGGTCTCTGCACCAGGCCAGGAGGGTGGGGGAACTAGAGTTGCACAGGGTGACCTAAGAACCTGCCCCTGTCCTCCATCTCCACCCCAGGGATGGCTGAGGGCGGGCAGGGCTGGGAAGCTAGCCGATGACCCCAGGGCTAGGCTGGCCGGCCTGCATCCAGGGACCGTGTCTCCTCTCCCACCACCATCACATAAAGGGTCAGCTCTGGACTCCTGACCCCCAGATTCAGCTGCTTGGGGTCCCACTCTCTCCCTTGTAGGAGGCAGCCTCGGCCCTCAGCCCAACAGCCCCGGAGCCCTCCGTGGAAATTGAGGTCGAGGACCTCGAGGAGTTTGCACAGAGGCCGGCTCCCCAGGGCATCACCATCAAGTGCCGCATCTCAAGGGACAAGAAGGGGATGGACCGGGGGATGTATCCCACCTACTTCCTGCACCTGGACCGAGAGGATGGGAAGAAGGTGAGGTGGGCCAGGACATGCATTTCACCTGCAGGCTTGAGGGCCTGGGGGCTGGGTTGTGACCGGCAGCCTCAGGTCCAACACCCACCTCTCAGCTCCCCCAGAGAGAGGCCCTCGACCTGTGTGCGCCCCTCTGTGCTGTCAGTGCGTGTGCCCGTGTGCGCCCCTCTGTGTGCCAGTGCGTGTGCCCGTGTGCGCCCCTCTGTGTGCCAGTGCGTGTGCCCGTGTGCGCCCCTCTGTGTGCCAGTGCGTGTGCCCGTGTGCGCCCCTCTGTCTGCTGGTGCGTGTGCCCGTGTGCGCTCCTCTGTGTGCCAGTGCGTGTGCCTGTGTGCGCCCCTCTGTGCTGCCAGTGCGTGTGCCCGTGTGCGCTCCTCTGTGTGCCAGTGCGTGTGCCCGTGTGCGCCCCTCTGTGTGCCAGTGCGTGTGCCTGTGTGAGCCCCTCTGTGTGCCAGTGCGTGTGCCCGTGTGCGCCCCTCTGTCTGCCAGTGCGTGTGCCCGTGTGCGCCCCTCTGTGCTGCCAGTGCGTGTGCCCGTGTGCGCCCCTCTGTGCTGCCAGTGCGTGTGCCCGTGTGCGCCCTCTGTGTGCCAGTGCGTGTGCCCGTGTGCGCCCCTCTGTGTGCCAGTGCGTGTGCCTGTGTGCGCCCCTGTCTGCTGCCAGTGCGTGTGCCCGTGTGCGCCCCTCTGTGCTGCCAGTGCGTGTGCCCGTGTGCGCCCCGGTCTGCTGCCAGTGCGTGTGCCTGTGTGCGCCCGTCTGCTGCCAGTGTGTGTGCCTGTGTGCGCCCCTCTGTGCTGCCAGTGCGTGTGCCCGTGTGCGCCCCGGTCTGCTGCCAGTGCGTGTGCCTGTGTGCGCCCGTCTGCTGCCAGTGCGTGTGCCCGTGTGCGCCCCTCTGTGCTGCCAGTGTGTGTGCCCGTGTGCGCCCCTCTGTGCTGCCAGTGTGTGTCCCCGTGTGCGCCCCTGTGCTGCCAGTGCGTGTGCCCGTGTGCGCCCCTGTCTGCTGCCAGTGCGTGTGCCCGTGTGCGCCCCTCTGTGCTGCCAGTGCGTGTGCCCGTGTGCGCCCCTCTGTGCTGCCAGTGCGTGTGCCCGTGTGCGCCCCTCTGTGCTGCCAGTGCGTGTGCCCGTGTGCGCCCCTCTGTGCTGCCAGTGCGTGTGCCCGTGTGCGCCCCTCTGTGCTGCCAGTGCGTGTGCCCGTGTGCGCCCTCTGTGTGCCAGTGCGTGTGCCTGTGTGCGCCCCTCTGTGTGCCAGTGCGTGTGCCTGTGTGCGCCCCTGTCTGCTGCCAGTCTGTGTGCCCGTGTGCGCCCCTCTGTGTGCCAGTGCGTGTGCCTGTGTGCGCCCCTGTCTGCTGCCAGTGCGTGTGCCCGTGTGCGCCCCTCTGTGCTGCCAGTGCGTGTGCCCGTGTGCGCCCCTCTGTGCTGCCAGTGCGTGTGCCCGTGTGCGCCCCTCTGTGCTGCCAGTGCGTGTGCCCGTGTGCGCCCCTCTGTGCTGCCAGTGCGTGTGCCCGTGTGCGCCCCTCTGTGCTGCCAGTGCGTGTGCCCGTGTGCGCCCCTCTGTCTGCCAGTGCGTGTGCCCGTGTGCGCCCCTCTGTGCTGCCAGTGCGTGTGCCCGTGTGCGCCCTCTGTGTGCCAGTGCGTGTGCCTGTGTGCGCCCCTCTGTGTGCCAGTGCGTGTGCCTGTGTGCGCCCCTGTCTGCTGCCAGTGCGTGTGCCCGTGTGCGCCCCTCTGTGCTGCCAGTGCGTGTGCCCGTGTGCGCCCCTCTGTGCTGCCAGTGCGTGTGCCCGTGTGCGCCCCTCTGTGCTGCCAGTGCGTGTGCCCGTGTGCGCCCCTGTCTGCTGCCAGTGCGTGTGCCCGTGTGCGCCCGTCTGCTGCCAGTGCGTGTGCCCGTGTGCGCCCCTCTGTGCTGCCAGTGCGTGTGCCCGTGTGCGCCCCTCTGTGCTGCCAGTGTGTGTGCCCGTGTGCGCCCCTCTGTGCTGCCAGTGCTTGTGCATGTGTGCGCCCCTGTCTGCTGCCAGTGCGTGTGCCCGTGTGCGCCCCTGTGCTGCCAGTGCGTGTGCCTGTGTGCGCCCCTCTGTGCTGCCAGTGCGTGTGCCCGTGTGCGCCCCTCTGTGCTGCCAGTGCGTGTGCCTGTGTGTGAGCACATTGTGTTCGGACCTGAAACAAGGAAGGGACAGTCCCTCGTGTCAGTGCAGTGTGTGAGCGGGTTTCGGGTCAGAGGCCGTCTGGAGTGTAACTTACTCTGCTTCCCCAAGGTGTTCCTGCTGGCGGGAAGGAAGAGGAAGAAGAGTAAAACGTCCAATTACCTCATCTCTGTGGACCCTACAGACCTGTCTCGAGGCGGGGACAGCTACATCGGGAAGCTGCGGTACCGGCACCCCCCAGCCGGCGTGGGCGGGCGTCTCAGGGCGGAGGTCCAGGCCAGGAGTCGGGTCCTCCTCTCGGGCCCTCGGTCCTCAGATCCCGCTCTGCCAGCCAGAGCGGGCTCGGAGGTGGGCCTCTCACGCACCATAGGCTGCTCCCAGCCAGGTGGGGCTCAGCCCACCCCGAGGACGGATCGAGCCCCAGGATGTCACTGATGATGTCGGCCGTCACGTAGTCACCTTGGCCGTGGTCAGTGCTGAGAGTGAGGCCTTGACAGAACGGAGAACCACCTGGGGGAGAGGAAGGCTCGGAGCCAGCCTCGGGGGAGGAGGGTTTGCTGAGGAACGGAGGGCAGATTTGGGGAGCATAAGTCAAGGTGAGAGGTAAGAAGCCAAAGCTGTGGAGAGGGGCTGGACCAAGACTCACAGGCT
Organism: Antrozous pallidus; assembly: GCA_027563665.1. Taxonomy (NCBI): domain Eukaryota; kingdom Metazoa; phylum Chordata; class Mammalia; order Chiroptera; family Vespertilionidae; genus Antrozous; species Antrozous pallidus. The sequence goes on along the minus strand of CM050520.1, from coordinate 39,317,844 downwards.
GGATGGGACAGGCCAGCTTGCCCCGTCTGCATGGCGCCCTGCGTCCCCTCTGCGGTCTTGCCGGCTGCCATTCCGTTTGCTCCCATCTGTTCCTCCAGGGATTCACTCTGTGGCACCCTCTCTGAATTTACCCTGAACTAAGAGGTTCTTTCATTCAACTCAGAGCAAGTCCAGGCCTTTTGCCCTTTAAGATGGGAGTCAGTGAGCCGCATGTCTCCACACTGGCTCCTGGCTTGCTTAGCCCAGAATGCTTTGCAGGCTCCTCATAGGACAGACTGTTAGCTGTTTGCTGCCCTGGGCAGAGGGTGGGTGACCCTGTGCTGATCGTGCCTGCCCTGCAGATCCAACCTCATGGGCACCAAGTTCACCGTCTATGACAATGGCATCAACCCTCAGAAGGCTTCCTCCTCTACGTTGGAAGGTGGGACCCTGCGACAGGAGCTGGCTGCCGTGTGCTACGTGAGTCCCGGTTCCTGGGTGTCCGGTCTCCAAGTAGGATGTGACGGTCAGGACCGGCGGCCTGATCTGTGGGCTGTCCTTGTGGAGACAGGCTGCAGGGAGGTGGGCTGTCCCCGTGGAGGGGCCCTCTCCTCTCTCTTTGAGTGCAGACCCCAGGAGGCCCTCTGCCTGGTAGAGCCCAGCCCAGAGCCCCCTGCAGAGGAGGGGCAGGAGGCCTGGGTTTCTGTGCGTCCCTTCCCTCCTCCCTCCGGCATCCTGATGGGTGAAAGGCCCTTTGCGTTATCGTCTTACTGAAGGCTCAGTCTAAGAGCTCAGTCTTACTATTTTTTTAATTATATTGACGAGGAAACTGAAGCTCGGAGTGGGTCACTAGCCAGTGTCACACAGCTCCGACCAAACTGAAGGTACAACGGATTTCACTTCATTTTAAAATGAGGGATTGGTACCCCCATCAGCTTGGGCTAATGGGGAATCCATGGCCATTTGGCTGTTCTGTATGATCCTATGGTGCCATCTGCTGGTCAGCTTTGGGGAGGCAGTCCAAATCTCTCAAACTGCTGAGCCCCAACTATGTTCCAGGTACTGTTGGAGGCACTGAGATACAGTAATGAACAAGAGACATGAACGTATACCCTTATGGGACTTAAACCCTTAGTTTAAGGAGATAAGCTATAAAATAGACGAAAGCAATATATGTTCCTGATAAATGCTAAGATGAAAAAAATAAAAGGGGGAGAGCTGTGAAGTGTCCAGGGGTGTGTGTGTGTGTGAGCGAGCTTTTAGGGAGGTGGCAGGGGGGCCTCACCGAAGTAGCACCGGGGTAAAATCCAGAAGGAAGTGAGAGCCAGCCGTGTGGGTGTGGGGAGAGTGCCATGCAGAGTGTAAGAGTCTTGGACACGCCTGGCACACGGGGAGCAGCAAGCAGGGCGGCGAGTGCAGGGAGAGTAAGAGCTCCCCTAGGGGTAAACGGGTCTTCAGCTCTTACTGTGAACTGGGGAGGGAAATGATGCGACTGGGCAGGACCACTGGCTGCCGTGTGGAGAGCAGGTGACGGAGGGGGGGGCAGGGTGGGAAGGAGGAGTCCAATGAGGTTTTACTGTGAGCTCAGTGAGACGGTGGGGAGAGCGCCCGGATTCCTGATGTAATTTGAAGGTAGAGCTAACAGCATTCGCTGATGGATTAGAAGGGGGGCGGGGTGTGAGAGGGGGGAGTCAGGTATGACTCCAGGTAGTTTGCTGACCTGCTGTCGCGTGAAGCCGAGAGGACTGTACGGGGAGCTGGTCGGGGCAGGGACTCGGGAGTCCGCGTCTGGGCATGCTAAGTTTAGATGCCTGTTAGACGTTCAGGTGGAGGTGGTGAGAACCAGCTCCTCCCTCTTCCCTTCAGCCTCCCCAGCAAGTCACGTCCTCAGGCGGCCACTGTTCTCTGTTTCCCAGGAGACTAACGTCTTAGGTTTTAGGGGACCGCGGAAGATGACTGTGATTGTCCCAGGCATGAACATGGTCCACGAGAGAGTCTGTATCCGGCCCCGCAACGTGAGTCCCCCCCCCCCCCCGCCCCCCCGCCCCCCTCTCCCAGCCTCTGCATGAGCTCCCGGGGCAGAAAGCCAGCTTGTGTGTCTGCATGGGAGGCAGAGTGTGAGAAGCCCGGGGGGTCTGGTGAACGCTGAGGACCCCCAGCCCTGGGCCCGATCCCATGGCCCTGGGCTGGTCACGGAGCCAGGGCCGGGCCTGGCTCAGCAAGGCTGCTCTCCAGGAGCATGAGACGCTGCTGGCGCGCTGGCAGAACAAGAACACGGAGACTATCATTGAGCTGCAAAACAAGACCCCTGTCTGGAACGATGACACGCAGTCCTACGTGCTCAACTTCCACGGGCGCGTCACGCAGGCGTCCGTGAAGAACTTCCAGATCATCCACGGCAACGACCGTGAGTGTCCGCCCCGCCCGCCGGCCCCTGCCCCCCCCCGCCCGCCAGGGCCCCGCCCGCCGGCCCTGCCGTGCAGCCAGTGCTGGGGACGTGGTCGCACAGCTTAGATTAGCTGTAGAGAGCCGTCCTGCCTGGGAGTCGGGGCCCGGTCTCAGGGTGGGATGTCTCCCTTCGCCCCCATCTCCTGGTGTTTGTATGCCCCCCGTCCTGCCCTTCCCCAGCTGCTGTGCTTCACCTCCCATGAGTCCCTGGGTGCCTCTGCCTCTCGCTCCCTCTTCCCTCTTGTGACCTGGTGTCTGTCTGTCTGCCCCGTCTCTCCCGTCCGGACGGCTCCTGCCTGCACGGTGCCCGGCCCAGCGGACTACATCGTGATGCAGTTCGGCCGCGTGGCGGAGGACGTGTTCACCATGGACTACAACTACCCGCTGTGCGCGCTGCAGGCCTTCTCCATCGCCCTGTCCAGCTTCGACAGCAAGCTGGCCTGTGAATAGCGGCCTCCTCATGTCCGTCGGGGCTGCCCGGCCCGGAGTGGAGCTGCCTGCCTGCCCCCTGTACATAGGCCTCCTGCCAGAAGAACCAGTTGCCCTCGGAGGGCCCCTGGCCCAGCCAGCCAGGAACTGGCTCCTCTGCCTCCCTGTTGAGGCGGAGAAGTGGGGTGTGTGTAAAGGCCCCAGGATCCACACACACACACCCCCAATCTTGGGTTAGCGTCCTGCTGCGGTCGTGTTTGCCAAGCTGCGAAGGCAGGAAGAGGTGGAGAGAGAGGAAGCACAATGCCGGGCTGCTGCGGCCCAGCCACCCGCTCAGCCCAGGAGCCGGTGACCACAGATCCCGACAGGGAGGGGCGCAGTGAGTGAGTGTGGAGGCGGTCACCGTCACACAGCAAAGGGCGTGGTAGCCGAGCCGGGCCCTTAACTGCAGAAAGTCCCCTGACTTCAGGCCTCAGCCAGGCCTGGGAGAGGTCACCAGGAAGGGGAAGGGTCGGTGGCAGGACCCTGTCAAGGTTGCAGGGGCCTGGCTGTGGGAACTGCCTGGTGGCCTCGGGTTTCGCTCATTTGATTTCTCTAGGTTTTCTCTGTGCAGAGGCAGCGGGAGGCCAGCCCTCAAGGCCGGCTGTCTCAGAGGCGGGGCCTGCAGGACACAGGCTCAGCATACGGGAGGTGCGGGGAACAGGCTGTCCTGGGAGCCCTGCCAGCTACCCAGGAGCTCTCGCCTCTGTCCCGGAAACATGGACGACCTAGGTCACCAGCCCCGGACTCCACACGGCTAGGCGTGTCCGGGCCGGGGCTGGTGAGCTCCAGGTGCTCTGTCCGGGCTTCAGCTCCTGCTGCAGTGAGCCGAGGTGGCTGCCGAGGGCCGCCCTGCATGGCCCTCGGGAGGATGGGACAGGCTGAGGAGGGCAGGGAGCACCGAAGAACCACTAGAGATGAGAGGTGGCAGGACCCTTAGTGCACTCTGCCATCAGAGGCAAATCACTCAAAAAATGGTACTTGCCTGGGGTCACCTGGCTGGTGAGTGGCCGAGTCGGAGCTTAGCTCCCTGGATTTCTGTGTTCCCACCATCCCCCCAGAAACCATTGTCTGTGGCTTTTGGGCCGTCCCAGGGCCCAGTCGGGATGCGCTCGCCCCAGATGAGGTGTGTGTGTGGGGTGGGGTGGCTGTAGACTGAAATGGAAACTGTTTCAGTGGATGGGCAGTTTCCTGCTAAAAGCCGACGGCTTTTTGCACACCAGATGGATCAGGACTGACCCGTGTCTGGCTCCTCCAGAGAGCAGGCCTAGCGAGGCTGTTGCCCATTTTTGCGTGTGGGTGTGATGGGTGGGGCGTGTGCAGGGTGGGGCCTGATCTCTCCCTCCCCCAACATCCTCTTCCCCTGAGGACATGGGAACGCCTCTCTAGCCTTTTTGTCATTTTCCCTGGTTCACCCTGGGGGAGGCTACCTGCCCAGATGGCGAGCAGGTCAGTGGGGAGCAAGCAGTTGTTCCTCCCTTCAGAGTAGATTTGCTTGGAAAGGCTGTGTAGAAATTGATGCTTTAAAAAACATGTCGGTGAGGTCTGCTGCGAGGTGAAGGGTGGAGGCATTGTGGCCTCATTTCCCCGAAGTACAGGTTTCCCAGGGGATACTTAGAGCAGGGTTGTCTGTCACAGCCCCGATCCCCCACATCTGGGCATTTCCTTGAGGCCTCTCTAGTGGGTCCATTCCGAGGGCACTGGGCTTCCTGTAGAGGGCTGGCCACTTCCCAGGGAAACCTTGTGGTGCCCTTCTCCTTCCCATGGTCCCGTGCAGCTCTTCCCTTTCTGCAGAGACCTTTGCCAGTTGGGATGACAGAAACTGGATGATCTCTACGGTCCGGTCACGCCGTTTCTCCGAATGTGGTTTCAAGGCAGAACAGCTGGTGCTGTGTCCTAGTGAGAGGGGGTCCTGGTGGCGGAGTGGAGGAACCGGAAGCACAACGGCAAAATCCTGCAGCGCGCGGTAGCCGGGGTTGGCTGTTTTGGTGGGACCCAGAATGTGGGCTGAGCTGCTCGCTGGCTGTGCAGGAGGATAGCTTAGCAACAGGACCCTTTGTTGGGCATTAAGTGACAAGCAAGAACAGTTGTCACCTGCTTGAGACACAGCCTCAGGTCTATTCTACAGCCCTGTTCCTGGTGACGCAGGCTGTCCTTGACCACTGGCCCCAGGACACACACACACACACACTTTCTCTCTCTCTCTCTCACTTGAGCTGTGGGCCCAAAGACTCGAAGCTGCCGGGGCCCAGCTCTTTGTAGTGAGTTTTCACCCTCCACCCAGATGGCCTGTGGTTGGGCAGAGCACTTGATGATAGAATGGACAGTCCCTGTGGGCGTGGGGCAGCTGGGACCGTAGGCACCCCTTCTGGGACTGCTCCTGGCTCTGTGACTCCTTTTGGGGCCACACCCCAAACCTCTACAACCCTCTGCCCAGAACAGTTGTTCTGCAGAGTGGTGACATTCACTTCCCGCCTTTTTTTTTTTCCTTTTGGCTCCAAGGTGCTCTGTGTCTGTCCGTCTGTGTCTGTCTGTGTGTGGGAAGGGCAGTCTGCTAAGAACCGACTGCAGTTTGTTTCTGAGAGTGAGCAGGAGAGGGGCAGTGAGCAGGAGAGGGGCGAGGACGCAGTGAACCCGCAGCCTGTTCGGGCTGTCAGGAAGCGCATCTCCCAGGTTGTGATTCGGAAACACGTCTGAGAAAGTTGTCAGGTCCCATTCTGCGTTACCTGGGGGCAGTGTTGTGTGCACGCTTTTGGATGAACTGAGCATGTTTTAGTGACTGTGCCTTAGGAAACACGACGGTTCCGGAGGAGCACGCACGGTCCCGCCACGCTGCGGGCAGGTGCTGGCAGTGGTAACCGCGGACGTGAAGAGGGCCTTTGGAGTCCGCTCCCAAAAAGGGCAAGAAAATTGTGTTAAGTTTTTCTTTGCTGATAAAGAGCAGGGCATTTGCCCCTAAACTGAACAGGCAACAGCGCTGATTTCACACTAAGAGCTCCGTGCGTTCCTCCCTGGGGTCTGCAGGGAGGTGAGCTGCTGGGCTGGCCCATCTGTGGCTGTTATGCAAGCACAAACTCTATCTCCCCGGTGGAGTCCTGCTCTCCCCGACTCGGCGACCTGGCCTTCCCCACCCTTGTCGGACGTGGTGTGGCCTCGGCGCACCTCTCGGATTGCCGAGCGCGTCGTCCTCGTGGGGCCCGACTCCCCTGGGCTCTGGCTTGTTGAACGAGTGGCAGCCCCAGGAACAGGCCAAAGGATGGGCTCTGGCTTGAGTTTACTGGTCACCCGCCCTCATACTTCAAGTTTTCTGTCATCTCAGGATACAGGGGCTGAGGCAAGCCGAAGTACTCGGACAGGTTTTGACTTTTTAATTTTCCAACCAAGCCAAGAAGCAAGTTGGTCTTGCAGAAAGCATTCCTGTACTTTGTAGCTACTAGTGTGTGGTTTTGAGCAAACCAGGAGGCTGGACTGCCAGTGCTTGGCGGTGGGAATCGGGGTGGCTGGGAGCTGACCCTTGCTTTCATCACCACTGTTTCTAGCTCATCGCTGTGCCTTTGTTCTTCCATAAGATGTCACACACCTTCCCCTTCTGTTCTATTGCTCCCTTCCTCCCGCTCCCCCACCCTCCGCCCCAGTCGGGGTCCAGGCAGAGCTGAGACGAGGCTGGTGAGAGAGTCCTAGAGAGACTTGGAGTGGTGCAGAAAGGGGGCCTGACTCTAGCCCTTTCCTGTGTTTGGTGACGAAGGGGGTCTTGGTCAGAATGGGGGACACTTCTCTTGCTGAGAACACAGCCAGTTTTCATAACGCTTACAACGTGTATGTCTATTTGCACAAGACCGTCTTTTCCTATTTTGGAGTGGTCAGACATTTATTTTTGTTCAAGGTTATCTGGAGTTTTAGATGAACTTGCAAAACTGTGCTTTTATTGACTTTTTGAATAAACTCTTTGGTATTCTGGAGCAAATGTATTTATTTATTGGTATGTGCAATGACAAAGTTGGTATTTTCCCACATTATGTATGTTGTATAACTTAAATGTTTGTCTAAGTACAGACCATATATCAAATTAAACTTGAACTATTTCAACACTGTGTAACTTTTTTTCTATGAAAGGAGAAAAAAAACACACAACATGTTTTTTACCCAGAAGCTTTTTTCTACAGCGTTCAATCCTCACGAGCCTTAGGGAGGCGGCGGCGGATGGTGGTAACGAAAGGTGGGTCTAAGCTGTCCTCCCTCTGGCCTGGGCTCCTCAGGTTTACGGCTGGCAGGACCAGCTGGGAAGGGCTGGAAGAATGGTGAGGACAGAAGTGTGTGCATTAGAACAATCCTCCGCAGCCAGCCGTGCCAACCGGAAGAAGGCTGTCGGTTCCCGAGTACCTGTGAGGGCCTGCCCCGCCTGGCGCCTCCCCGGTTTAAACAGGACTCGGTCATGCTCGGGAACCTTCCTGTCAGCCTGTGGCAGGCCTGCAGCCGAGCGCGAGGGAGGCTGCAGTGGTGGCTGGAAGCAGAGATGGAAGGTAACGGTCTGCTCCTGAGGGAGGTCAAAACTAGTCACCTGCAGCCGTGGAGGGCGTCCGGTGTAACAGCCCCGAGGGATGGCAGTGAGGATGCTGTCGTGAGCACCGACAGCATGCGACACCGGGGACAGCCAGCCAGCCAGCCTGGCAAGGTGGGTATTACTCCAAATTCATCAGTGTTCAGAGAAGGAATAATCTAAGGAAAAGAGTAAGTTTGTCCTGTTTGTGAAAAAAATGAGGAAAGGTTAGGTGCCTTTTAGAAAGATCTGTACAGTCATGGGGACATCATGGCTACTTCATGTTTTCTTCTCAATATTGCTGACTGTTGGAGTGTAGTCTGGGTGAGACGGAATTTAAGAATGTGGTCATGAGGAGGACTGGTTTATAACCCCCCGTTTTCCGGTAGCCACAGCATTTCCTGTATGGGCCGGGGCCCTGTATCTCGGTTCTGCCCCTGTCGGAAACAGCACACGTGGGGTACTGTGGGAAAGGAAAGAGGTTTTTTGGTTTTGTGGTCAGGACAATCCTGGTTTATACCTATTTTCCTGGCATAGTTTTTACTAAAGCTCCCTTTCCTAAGTGTCCCAATTTGGACCACACCTTGTTTGAGCACCCCACCACCTTTTCTAGAGACCAAATGTGCCTCCTGCTATGGCTGCTAATCTGAAATGATTGAAAGTACAAAAAATTTCTACACTATAAATATATTCCTGCTAATAAGCCAAGCAAGGGGTGGGACAATGAGGCATCAGGAGGTCATAGCACATCTGGCAGGACCTCGTTCCATAAGCTAGTCTCCCCCAAAGATTAACATTCAAATGAAGACTTGGTTATGTAACACCTTCCATGGCAGCCCCATCAGAATACCTGAACATCCACATACTTTGTCCGAGGATGCCTTCTCTTCCTCGTTCACTGGAGAAGTGCTTCCTATGCCTCAAGAACCAACCCCTCTGTGAAGTTTCTTGCAAGTCCTTTGGCAAATATCTGTTTTCCTATAGATTTGGGTCCGTAGCTCAGTTCCAGCATTAAACCACAGCTACCATTTACTGAGTGGTTGTCATGTAGGGCCAAGGCTGTTTATAGGCCCTGATGGTGCCATTTAATACTCATAGCCACCTGGGCCACCTGCGATACCTGAGACAAAAGGCCTAAGGAGCCTATGAGATTTTAGAACAAATGGATGGATTCAAGACTGCCATCGCTCTGCCTGCAGAATTCACGAGCTTGAGCCCTTTTGTAGTGTTCTAGAGGCCCGATGCAAGAAAATTTGTGCAAGAGTAGGCCTTCCTTCCCGTGGCTGCCAGCATCTGCTTTTCTCCAGGACCCGGGCTGCTCCCCTCCAGCCCTGGCTTTGTCTGGAAGGATGTCCGGTCTAATTAGCATATTACCTTTTTATTATAGTTCATTAAAATAAATTGGATAAGGCCTCCCCCATTAAACTGAGTTTTTAAAACATAGGAATTGAGCCTTCGTTCCCATTGCCTGCCTCTGGGAATGTCTGCCAGATGAATAAATGAGTTGAAAACTAGAAGGAAACATGCATCTCTAATACAGGAATCATAGTGGGCAGAAAAAGAAATGTGAAATAGGGGCCCAGAATTCTAATAAATCAACCCCTGTGAATTAAGAGACATAACGTGGAAAACAACTTATCGAAACAGTAGAGCACCTACATTATTTTTTACCTTGAGCATTACATCTAGATGATTTTCAGTACGTTTTAAACTGCATCTGTTACAAGCGAATCAAATGTCCCACACAAAGACAGATGCAATATGCTTTCTATAAACTCAAACTTCAGTGACTTCTCTGCGGCTCATTAACAATAAATGTCTAGTAGCTGAACTTATCTTAATATGGTCCCATACCTTCTGACAGCAGGCTGTGTGATTAAATATGTTCCTGGCATCTTGTGCCATATCTACCTTTACATAATGTCTTAATTTTTAAGTCTTCCAAATTTCATGACCAGGAATGTCCTCAGGAATGCGTCTATCACAGGAAATGGATTCACTCATCCTGTCTCAAGAACACAGATGGCAGCTTTGAGATCAGGCCTGCAGTTTGGTCAAAATCCTCCCGGGCCTAACCTACTTCCTACTGCCCCAGTTCTCCCAGAGGACCCAGATGTCTGGACACAGGCAAACAAACGCCTCTTCCCCTGGGCACTACTACACTGGTTCTCCGTAGACACACTCTACAACTACCTGTTGGGCTGGCACTTTGTCAACAAGTTCAGTCCTCATTTCTGTTTCAACGCATGTGGTTGGGAAACCAATTTCCCAGAGGGCGCAACATCCAGAAAGCTTCGAGGCAGGGCTGTCCATAAATGCTTGGCTCACTCCCCTCACTGGCCTTGTGCATCTCATGGCAGGACCACTACCCTTGGGCAGGCTTTCCTGCAGCCTCACGCTTTGGCTGGACCAGGACTAAAGTCTCCACCTAAAGCTTTCTGTGGCCGCTGGAGACCAAGAGGTGGGTTTAGCAGTTCTATTAAGCAGCACAGGGATAAAGGAAGCTAAAGATCCAGGCAGTATCAGAGTAAAACTGTCCCAGCAGGCCCCTGAGCCCGTTTTTAGGTCAGTGTGAGTCCTCTGGCCCTTGCTGTGAGGAAGGGACTTCAGCTCAGACAGCAGAGTTCTGTTTTGGCTCCATCATCCCCAAAAACTAAATGTTCTTTTCTTGAACACAGGGAATCACTAACCTGCTCAAGGCCCGGAGAATAAGGCATCTCAGTCTCTGAAATCTTCACTCGTGCAACCTTAAGTCCTCATCATATGTAAGCCGATGTTTGCTCACAGGTAAACTACCTGTTACCACCAGTATGGAGTCGAAACTCTACCTTGAGTGGTCCCATCTATAATTATGATAGAGCAAACAGTTACTCAGTGGATCAGTTCTCTGATGGAGGAAAGGCAGGGAGAGAAAGAGCAAAGCCAACTTGTGTTCCTACTCATCTCTATGATGCTATAAAAGTGACAGGTGTGTGAGCACCAGGGAGGATACATGATATCCATGGTACTGACCTGATTGGCTATAATATTTAAATACAGAGAATGAAGTACAGGGTCAATGGTACAATCTAGAGAGGAGAGAAAGGTCACCTTGAGACCAGAGTAATAGATACTTCACCAAACTGGCTGCTTTCACTCTAAACCCTGGGGGATCCGCTTCCTCAATGTGCCCCCAGTAAATGCTCTGTCAGCACTGATGCCCAGCCCTTCATCTCTGAAGTCCTGGGGCCATGCTTCCTGAGTGGTGTGTTCCTGCTCACTGTAACTGTCTGCCATTAATCCGCCATTCTCCACCAAGACAGCCAGGTCCTCAGCCAGGTCCTCTTCTTCGTGAAGACAGCAGGCACGTGTTTCTGGCTTTGGGTCACATGAAGTAACAGAATTCTCTTCCTGGGCCCTGCCGTCAGTGGGCACTTCCCAACCCAAATGGTCTGACTCTTCTAGCACTCCCATCCTTTCAGCTAGTTCTTCCGCAGAGGGCTCTTTGGGGTCCGGGTAATCCACCAGGATTGTTTCTTGCCTACGTTTCATGCAATCTGAAAGGTCATAAATTGGATAAGTCTCTTCAGGGTAACCTAGAGAGAAAAGCAGCACAAAGTCTTACAAATAATGTCTCTTCAAAATAAAGTGTCAGACTCAAAGAGGCTTCTTGGGCAGCAGCCATCCCATTCCAACAAATCCATTCAAGAAATCTCGCAGATGACTAACAGCTCTAAAGTTTCACTTCAGTAAATTCTAAGCGCCTGGCTGACTATCCAGTGCTCTCTGAAATTCAAACCCCTTCAGATGGAAATCCCTTCTTAAGTGCAGGGTGCTTGGGCAGAGGGAGATTCTCACACCTCCAGCTTCTGCAGTAGCATGGCAATTAAACAAACAACAGGAGCCTTTAGTAGAAAAGGGAAAGGACCAAACACCAGATGGAGAGAGGACAGCTTAAGGCTACAGTTTATAATTTCTATTTGGAACCATTTCCACATCTTCCGGGGGTGGAGGGTAGAGTGAAGGAAGGAAGGAACGATAAACTCTGAAAAATACACCAGGAAGCCTTCTACTATTGAAATGGCTGGCAAGTGTCAGAACAGAGAAATGCGTCAGCGAGACAGGCCCAAGATCCCTAAGGACAGCACTGGGTTTCCAGAAGACAGGATTCCCATTGGTGGCATCTTCGTCTTCACACAACGGAACAAAAGAATACAACACACTGGTAAAAAAAAATTAGTAACACTGGTACTGAATCCCAGCTAGATAATGAGGGAAGAGAAAGCGTTGCCAAATTAGAGTGTGAAATGAAATCAATCTGTGTCAGCCTGAGCAGCAGATGGGCCCTGCTGGCGCCCTCGCCCGTGCTGGCAGCAGCAGCGTTGCTCGCTGCTCCGTGTGGCAAAGCGGGAGGATCCAAAACCTGTGTGCACCTTACAATAATCAGCAGAGTCAACCCAAACGCAAACCACTTCTGCTACAAATTCTGAAAAGAAGGGGTTCTTTTTGGTATGTAGAGTATGGAGACTTTTTTTTTTTTTACGTTTACTGTTTTTTTTTTTTTTTTTCATTATAAAAGTCATAGGGACTCATTGTGGAAAATTTGAAAAATACAAGTTTTGGAAAGAAAAAATATCTAGAATCCCACCACTGATAATTTGTTGTATTACTTCTGTCTTTTTACTATATAAGAGTGTGTGTGTGTGTGTGTGTGTGTGTGTGTGGTTTTTTTAAAAAGATCACCCTATATATAAAATGTTATACCTGATTTTTTTCATTCAACATTATATAATGAGCATTTCTCCATGTTACCAGTCATTTTAAAGCTGGTTGCACAATATCCCCCCCACACAGCTACAGAACTCATCTGATTTACCCTGCCTCTTCTGAAGACACTTAAGATTCCTTCCAGTTTTCCCTTATAAGTAACATAGCAGTTAAGATCTCTGAATATAAATCCATGTCTACTTCCCTGTTTCATTAAGATACACTTGTAGAAATATGAAAACTAAGCCACTGGCAGAAGGAGGGAATTAGCTGCGAAGGGAGAGGGAACTTGCTGAGGTGTGATGGGAATGTTCTATATCATGGTTGTGGTGTAATTACTCACCTCACCATACCCTTAAAATGTGTGAATTTTATTATATATACATTCTACTTCAGTAATAAAGCTGATTAAAAATAATTAACATCTCTTTTCTGGGCTGACAGCTAACAGAGAAAGGAGAACACACTTTACCTTCCCAGTCCTCCATGTAAGGGGCCTCCTCAGCCTCTTGCTCTGGAGTGGGGCTGTCAGTGAATCTGCCTTTTTTCATGACCCTGGTGATTTCTTGGAGCTGACACAGCAACTGCTTTTCTTGGTCAGAAGTCACAGTCTGTGTTCTGCTTAGAAATATCAGATAATTCAACCATTTAGTGGTAAATACTCCTTGGCAATGAACATAAATATCACTGTGACCTGTCTGGATTCTAGAATAGGAAGTTGAGCATCAGCAGGTAATTCTAGGAACTGATTCTAGAGCAGCATAGCTGGTAATTATACATATTAGTTCAATGGTTTGATTTTATATATGGGAAAACTAAGGCCCAGAATAGATCAAGGAATTGCACAAGGTCCCATATGAGTTATGTCAATACTGGGACCAGACCCCAGACATCTCAGCTTTTAGTTCAATATTTTTTCAATGCACCTCACTGTTACTTAATAACACTTCATTTACTGCAAGCCACTTTTGTCTGACGCAAGGTCATCAAAATAAAATGTGCTGGGCCATTAGCCTCAACTAGGGGGAATGTGCCACTAGGCCATCCCTACAATCACCAGGCTGCATATACTTGTGCAGAAATAGATACACCCCAAATTCCAGAGCTTGATCATTCTGACAAATCAATTATCTATTCCACAGACACTGGGGAAACTGAGAGCCTCAGAGGGGAAATTATACATTTCTATTGCTAGTTAATGCCAGCACTTTAAAACTAAAGTCTCCTGACTTCTGAAAGCACTCGGTGCAATTCTTAAAGCACAGTGCTCAAGTTCCACAGTTTAGAAAACCCGGGTTTGAGTCCCAACTTAGCTGGTGGCTCTGGACACATGTCTGCAAGAATAAGATGGACTCAAGGAAAATGGTAGGAGCATTAAAAAAATTTTTTTTGAGAAGGAAGCACTGCATTACATGCATAGGCAGGCAAGGCACTGCAGAGAATGAGAACTGTCTGCTACAAGTTTTATCTAGTGGCAGTATTTAACAGAGGCTACCACTTTTCTTAAAAACTCAAAACATTCAAAATCAGCATAACGCTAATGAAGGAAAAATAACACCTTCTGAACAGCCAGTAGGAGCCAGCATTCATTTTTATGCTCAGCCTAACAAACTTTAGCCTTAATGACCAATAAGGAAAAAGAAGTTTTCCTCCCTCCAGTGTTAAGGTGGTAATGAAGGACAATAAAGATGCACTTCTGGAGCCCTCAGAGGGAGGAAAACACCACCAGGGCTCCACCTGTTCCACATTAATGGCCTCACAGCCTGAACTGAAGAAGCTTGTCGGTTCTACATTCAGCTAAACGTATTGGGCCTCTTAGACCTCTACTCTTCCCCCATCAGTACAGGAGTCTTGACTCACTACAACTGCTCACCTGCTCTACATAACCCCCAATTCTTACAATGACCACTTTGCGGGGGGAGGCTTCTGGGGCAGTTAGGTCACCCCTACCTACCAGAGCCTATGTGCTTATCACAAAACTCTTGCTCTTGGGCTGCACATGCTACTTCTCTGGACTGTACTCAATGCATTTTGATTTTTACTGAGTGAAACAGCCTGGATTCTGTTTCTCTCTTTGTTTGTTAATCCTCACCTGAGATTATTTTTCCACTGATTTTTAGAGAGACTGGAAAGGAGGGGGAGAGACAGAGAAACACTGATGTAAGAGATACACATCAATTGCCGCCCACACGAGCTCTCATCAGAGCCAGGGATCAAGTCTGCAACCAAGGTATACTCCCTTGGCCGGAATTGAACATGGGACTATTTAGTCCGAAGACCAACATTCTATCCACTGAGCCAAACCAGCTAGGACTGGATTCTGTTTCTTAACTAATGAAAAACCAGAACTTTAAATAAAATAGGAATGGCTATCAGAAATAAACAAGAGCAGCTTTCTCAGAGAATTCCAAACTAAAGAATCTCTTTCATTTCTGAACAAGTCTATTAATATTGCCCATGTCATGCATCAGGCAATTCATCATGGCCCACCTTACACCTTCTGAATTTATCACAATGAAGATTTTCATAGATTCCTTACAATCTCACCTTGGTTTACTCCCGGAAGACAGTGGCAACCACAATTGTACAGGCTCAGTGCCATGAACATTGTAAGTGCTCATGTGTTAGGCTGCTCCTTGTTTCCTCACAATCCATTTTCTCCACCTCCCTGAAATCTGGCTTCCATGCCATCATTTTTTTTTACTCTTATTAATAGTTATTTTATGCTGAATTTAATCCTGGGCCATAGTTTTTTAAAAAAATTTTTAATTCATTTTTTTAAACTGTTTCATTCTGTCATTTTACCAGAGCTTGCAGAAGTCATCAATGACCACTTTAGTCTCAGATACAAAAGTCTTTTTCTCACATTTCATTCTTCTTAACTTCTCTGTACTGTGGACCATCCTCTTGAAATGCCCTCTCCCTTGTCTATTGAGACATCTGTATTCCTCCCATTTCTTTAACCATTCTTATCTCTGATCATGGCTCACTTTCCTCCTCCCAATTCCTGAAACATGGTTATCATGAAGACTCAATCCCAGGGTCCTCATTTCTCTACTCTTACAAACACAGCCTCAGGAAGCTGACCCAGTATCAGACTAAATCACCACCTCTACACAGATGATCTCCAAACTCTACTTCTGCTCTTGACTTTTCACACAAAGCCAGTCTCATTATTCATTATCCTCTGAGCATTTCCACTTGCGAGACCTTCCTACCCAGGTCCTAGTTGGGCCAAATTAAGGGACTTCATGGAGGAAAAAAAAATCACGGGCTGTATCAGGATTCCTTGGTTACAAGCAGCCCATCTTCCAATAAACTAGCTGCTTGTATTTGGAAGAGGTAGCAGAATTTATTGGGAGGATGTGGGACAGCTCACAATATGAGAAGAATCACTGAAGATCCACTTAATTCACTTAGCAGAACACCCTCTAGGTTCATCCATTTATCCCAAATGGCAAAGTGGGAGGCAGAGCAGTTCTAGAGATTAGGGAGAAGGAGCAAATGGATAATTTCTTTAGGGACTGTTGCCAGGGTGAGTTAATGAGAAAAGCTTTCAGATTAGATTTCACTGGGTTCAAGATTCAGTTTTAGGTGAAAGTACACTTGGCCCAACTTGGGTCCTGTATATACCACTGAACCCATCACTGCAGCCACGGAAATAACATGTGATGACTGGTCAGGAACCACATAGCCACCCTTAAGGGGGATGTGAGGGGTGGAAGGGTTGCCTTGACCTTGGCAGTCACTCTCAATGTGCATAACAATGAGCATATGCTCTGGAGATTGTTTAATAGCATGAAAACGGAAACGTTTCATGAGAAGCAACATGCAAATGACAAGTTGACAACTATATAAAATGAAAGTAAGTGGCCCAGAAATCAAAGAAGAGAAAAAAATCTTGAATTGATTCTCTAAATGGGAAATAGTCTGAGTCCTGAAAACCTACCTTTCACCATTAGGTCCCACTCTATTAATTAATTTTTCCATGGCTTCCTCTGTCTCCTTCAGTTTTTCTTGCAGTTGAACAAGCTCAAAATTGGCTGAAAAACAAGCATTGATCTAAGAACCATCACACACAACTCCCTAAGCTCTTTTCTGAGACGTGGCTGGCTGTAACACTCTACAGTAATCCAGGCTGGTCCTGAGGCTCAGGGAAGAGACTTAAGAGTTTCTCTAGCTAATCTGATCAGGACACAAAGGTGCTGTGGTTTGGGCGCCAAGATCTGAAGGATACATGTTTAGTGAGTGAGGAACAACCCACTATTACACACAGAAACACAGTAAGACCAGCTAAGTAAACACTTAGGACTGAAAAACATACCTCCATAGTCACCCAAGAAGAAATGAAGACGATAAACACATCCCCCTTTTCCTGTGTGTGTTTTTTAAAACTAAAATATAGTTAATATATACATTATATTAGTTTCAAGTGCATAACATTGTTATTCTACATTAATATACCCAACAAAGTGATCACCATGCTACCATTATACCAGGTTATTATATTTTGATTGTATTCCTTATGCTATATATTATAACCCATGACTTTGTTTTATAACTAGAATTTTGTACCTCTGATTCACCTTTATCTTTCTTCCCTTTTCCCAGCCTCTTCCCCTCTGGAAATCATCAGTTTTTTTCTCTATGTCTATGAAACTGTTTCTGTTTTGCATTGTTTGCTCATTTGCTTTGTTTTTTAATTCCACATATAAGTAAAATCCTATATAATAAAAGCATAGTATGCAAAATGTCCCCTCCACCAGAAGGTTGTCTGGGAGTTCAACCAGTGGGCGGGGCCAGCCAGGGAAAGGGAGGGTGGCCCTGTCTGGTGGGGAGGCAGGGGGCCAGAGGAAGGGAGGGCGGCCCTGTCTGGTGGGGAGGCAGGGAGCCAGAGGAAGGGAGGGCGGCCCTGTCTGGTGGGGAGGCAGGGGGCCAGAGGAAGGGAGGGCGGCCCTGTCTGGTGGGGAGGCAGGGAGCAGAGGAAGGGGGGAGGGCGGCCCTGTCTGGTGGGGAGGCAGGGGGCCAGAGGAAGGGAGGGCGGCCCTGTCTGGTGGGGAGGCAGGGGCCCAGAGGAAGGGAGGGCGGCCCTGTCTGGTGGGGAGGCAGGGGGCCAGAGGAAGGGAGGGCGGCCCTGTCTGGTGGGGAGGCAGGGGGCCAGAGGAAGGGAGGGCGGCCCTGTCTGGTGGGGAGGCAGGGGCCCAGAGGAAGGGAGGGAGGCCCTGTCTGGTGGGGAGGCAGGGAGCCAGAGTAAGGGAGGGCGGCCCTGTCTGGTGGGGAGGCAGGGGACCAGAGGAAGGGAGGGCGGCCCTGTCTGGTGGGGAGGCAGGGGGCCAGAGGAAGGGAGGGCGGCCCTGTCTGGTGGGGAGGCAGGGGGCCAGAGGAAGGGAGGGCGGCCCTGTCTGGTGGGGAGGCAGGGGGCCAGAGTAAGGGAGGGCGGCCCTGTCTGGTGGGGAGGCAGGGGGCCAGAGGAAGGGAGGGTGGCCCTGTCTGGTGGGGAGGCAGGGGGCCAGAGGAAGGGAGGGCGGCCCTGTCTGGTGGGGAGGCAGGGAGCCAGAGGAAGGGAGGGTGGCCCTGTCTGGTGAGGAGGCAGGGAGCCAGAGGAAGGGAGGGCGGCCCTGTCTGGTGGGGAGGCAGGGGGCCAGAGGAAGGGAGGGAGGCCCTGTCTGGTGGGGAGGCAGGGAGCCAGAGGAAGGGAGGGCGGCCCTGTCTGGTGGGGAGGCAGGGGGCCAGAGGAAGGGAGGGTGGCCCTGTCTGGTGGGGAGGCAGGGGGCCAGAGGAAGGGAGGGCGGCCCTGTCTGGTGGGGAGGCAGGGAGCCAGAGGAAGGGAGGGTGGCCCTGTCTGGTGGGGAGGCAGGGGGCCAGAGGAAGGGAGGGTGGCCCTGTCTGGTGGGGAGGCAGGGGGCCAGAGGAAGGGAGGGTGGCCCTGTCTGGTGGGGAGGCAGGGGGCCAGAGGAAGGGAGGGCGGCCCTGTCTGGTGGGGAGGCAGGGGGCCAGAGGAAGGGAGGGAGGCCATGGCTGGCAGCTGCTACTTCTCACAAATTTCATGCACTGGGCCTCTAGTCTATACATAGTTATTTGTCTTGCTCTATCTGACTTAATTCACTTAGCAGAACACCCTCTAGGTTCATCCATTTATCCCAAATGGCAAGATTTCATTCTATTTTATGGCTGAGTAATATTCCATTGTATATATGTACCACATCTTGATCCATTCATCTATCTATCCATGGACACTTAGGTTGCTTCCATACTTGGCTATTCTAATTGAAATGATGCTCAAGCGTAAAGAACAAATTATATAAGGTACTTTAGAAAACTAAGTGAAATGAGCAATATTTCACCTGCACATGAGGTTAAAAACCTATCTAGAAGTAACAGTTTAAATGTCATGCTTCCTCAGCAGAGGAAATCTTGAGACCTCTCTGTCCGAGATTTTCTGTCCCAGTTATGTGGAGTGAATGGTATAACCCTGCCTCTCAGAAATAGTTTTCTCAACTAACATAAGACCCTAAAAGTAAAACAGAAAAAATAAATCACTCAATCAGCACATAAAATGACCTTTAAGGCAGCAGGAAAATAAAATGTTCATTATGTAGATAATCTAGTTTTTCTGTGTTATGCCCAGTGCTATCCTCCACCCAGATGTATTTAAAGGGTTACTGCAGAGAGAGTATTTTAAAAGCCTTTTATTACTTTTGGACCACATTCTTATTCATGCAGTTAACATCTATAAAGTGCCTGGAGGATTGTGCTACATAAATGCTTAAGTTATTTTTATTTTCTGCATGATTCAAAATTGAAGGATAAGGAGCTAATATAACTGCTACTACATTATAAAATAGCTGCTCTTAGGGATTCATTTTATTTACTTCTTTCTGTTTTAAATGCATTATGTGACAGGATACAGAATTTGCTACTCAAATTTACTGGTAAAGAGTCCACAAATCTTTTAAAAATGATTTTACTGATGCATTTACCATCACTGTTAGATACTATCTCAATTAAGAACACAGCAGTTTTCTTAAAGAAGTCCCTGAATATGTAAGATTTCTAAAAAAGGATGCAGAGTGTGACTGAAATATCTATTTCCATAGAGAATGTGGAATAAATACAGAAAGAAATCATGGCTGAGGGCAGATGCTTCTGTGGTCCAGCATCACATCATTTGGTTGAGGTCTTTGTTTTAAAAACCTCTGATGAGGCTTCAAGATCCACTGGATAAAGCCATCTGGCTTCAACGACCTTCAACAATATGGCTTAACCTTCCTACTCTTCAGGCCTTCTTCCCCACAGCTGTCCTGTGCCAGGCTGTCTCACCCAAGCCATCCCATCTAGCTGGCAGGCCTCCTCCACAGACACCCAGCTAGACATGATTTCTGTAAGGCTTTTATCAGATCCCTTCTGTCTAGGTAGTCAACTTTGCACAAGTTATTTTTCCTGACATCCATCCTAGACTATAAATTCTTAGAGGGAGAGCTATGCCATATACACTGCATTTCTCCAGAAAGCACAGAATATTCTAGTTTCAAGAGCCAGAAGTGTTAAATTCTGTCCCTGGATCTAATAACTGACTTTGGCAATGACTTGATCTCTGCCTTGCTTTTCCTCTCTGTGAAATAAGGATATTTGCTACCAATATTCTGAAGTCTGGACCTGAGAAGGAACCCATTCCAAATGTGAAATATTAATTTACTAACATAAAAAAGTGAACTCGTAATTTTGTACTTTTTGTAACTATCTTACCCTTTAAAGTCAACATCAATATGGAAACGTGCAGGAACTCTCAGAGCTAAGGTAAAAAATGGCATCAGATTAATTTGGGACAACTTTTTAGAAATGTCTTTAGGTCATAAATGTCTTTAGATTGTCCATCGGGCTGCACTATAGCTGTGACCATTCTGAAAGGGGCACTTACTAATTTTCCTGTAGGTGTCTCCAGGTGTGGCAGTAGAGCATTTCCGGTCCACTGCAGTAGTTTTTCCTTTTGAAAGCTGAGAAGTGAAGGAGGTACAGCACATCAACAGCAGCTCAGAACCTCAAAGTCATGGAACCCCTCATATTAAGTAAAACAAAAAAGAGGCTGGGAGACAAAAATTAAGTCAGAAATCCACTTGAATAGCAACATTAGATAAATATCTAAAACAAAACAAACAAACAAAAAAAACAACAAAGCAAGCAAACAAAAAACACAATAGCTTTCCAAGTAAAAAATTAGCAAGGCATAAGGGAAAAATCTCTCTCTACAGGTCATTTGCCTTTGCCATGCTCACCTAAGACTCAACTCAGGCTAGGAGGAGCTCACCTATTACTCTAGTTAGAAGGGCAAAGTAAAACTCTTCCCCCTAGCTAGGCCCATGGACTGCCAAAGTTGGGCTGGAGGTGAAACTTAATTAGCAGTCTACTTATAAAGGAGCCAAACCATGTCTACCCAGAACTAAGAAATATCAGGCTTAGTTTCAGCATATGGCAATTCTGTTTGAGAAGAATTACTGAAGATGATGTTAAAAACAGCACTTCATACACTGGGGAGAAGAAGGACAAAGTGTTGTTGGTATAGTCATCACTTGGCCTCACAGTGGCTACCTGAAAATCCCTGGGCCAATCCTCACAACAAAACTCTGACAACAATCCTAAAACTCCAACAAGAGCTGCTTTATGCCTTTTCAGCTTGAAAATATGCCCAGTCAAGGGCTTTTAACTTTTTTTCCCTTTTTTATCTTTATTGTTCAGTTTATTAATTACATTTTCCCCCTTTACCCCCCTCTAGTTCCCCTCCACCTGGTACACATCCCACCCTCCGCCCTCACCCCCCTCCACTGTCCTCGCCCATAGTTGCATGATTTTTGTCCAGTCTCTTGCTGCACTTCCCACACCCCCTGTCTCCCCAAGAGTTGTCAGTCCATTCCCTCTCTATGTCCGTGATTCTGTTACATTCACCAGTTTATCCTGTTCATCAGCTTATTCATTCACTTGATTTTTAGATTCATTTGTTGATAGATGTGTATTTGTTGTTCACAATTTACACTTCTATCTTTTTTTTCTTCCTCTTCTTAAAGAATATCTTTCAGCATTTCCTATAATATTGGTCTGGTGGTGATGAACTCCTTTAGCTTTTTCTTATCTGTGAAGCACTTTATCTGACCTTCAATTCTGCATGATAGCTTTGCTGGATAGAGTAATCTTGGTTGTAGATTGTTGCTATTCATCACTTTGAATATTTCTTGCCACTCCCGTCTGGCCTGCATCATTTCTGTTGAAAAATCTGCTGACAATCATATGGGTGCTCCCTTTAGGTAACTGTTTTTCTCTTGCTGCTTTTAATATTCTCTCTTTATCTTTTGCTCTTGGCATTTTAATTATGATGTTCCTTGGTGTAGTCCTCTTAGGGTTCCTATATATTGGGGTTCGGTGTGCTTCTTGGACTCCTAAGTCAATTTCTTTCACCAGGTGTGGGAAGTTTTCAGTCACTATTTCTTCAAATAGATTTTCATTGTCTTGCTCTCTCTCTTTTTCTGGCACCCCTATAATTCGGATGTTGGTATGCTTGAGGTTGTCCCAGAGGCCCCTTACACTATCTTCAATTTTTTGGATTCTTTTGGTTTCTTGCTTTTTCAGCTGAGTGGATTTTACCTCTTTGTATTTCAAATCTTTAACTTGGTTCTTGGGGTGCTCCAGAGCACTTTTAGGTCTTTGTATAATATTTTTTATTTCAGTCAGTGTATGCTTAATTTCCTGTTGGTCCTTTTTCATATCCTTGAGAGTCTCCTTCATATCCTTGAGGGTCTTGTTCATTTCCTTGTAGGACTCATTCATTTCCACGTTGGTCTTGATCATTTCCACATTAGTCTTGATCATTTCCTTGCAGGTCTCGTTCATGTCCTTGAGGGTCTCGTTCATTTCCTTGTAGGTCTTGCTTATTTCCTTATAGGTCTTGACCTTTTGTTGGAGCCTCTTGAGAAGCCCTATAACCGTGGTTTTGAATTCCATGTCCAATCATTTTTTTCCCCTCCATTTCTTTCACATCTGATTTCTTTCCATGTCTCTGCATGGTGGCTGCTTCCCTGAGTTGGTCAATTAGCTTTGTGTGGTAGACTTCCTACTAGGGACAGTGGGTCAGCTTCCCCAGTTATCTGAGGTGGATATGGGTTGCACAGTCTTGCTGAAGTTAAGCTCAGGTTAATCGTTAGCACTTGGGGGGGTTGACCTCCAGGCCAATTGTCTGTGAAGTTCAGCTGTGTTCAGGTTGGATGGGCGGAGTCTCCAGGCCAAGCAGACAGCGTTAGCTCTGCCCTATGCGGCCCCAGGGACTCTGTGCCGGGGGCAATGGCCGCCAGCACCTCTCAGAGAGAGCCGCTGCCAAGCTCCAGCGGCTGCCGGGGAATTCTAACTCTCCCCAAATGAGTCTGCACACCCAACGTCTCACCCAGGGTTGTAAAACAAAGCAGTCTGACGGTTTCTCGAATGAGAGAGCCAGTCGCGAGAGCTCTCTACACAGTCAGGCAGCTGCGCTGTTCCCAAGTTCACGCGAACTCCACACAAGTTTGCCTTCTCCACAAGCTGGCAGACCCCTGCAGCACCTGAGCTTCGGCGTGCCCTCCCACTGTCCAGTTTTCACCCTGTATGATAGTGGGTTCCCTGGACTTCGCCCAGAGCTGGAGAATCAGTCCAGTGGGACATCTTTGTCTCCCCCGTTAGAGAAAACTGGCCAGTTTTCAGCCGCCTGCCCTATCCGCTGGCACGCACGCTCCAAACCTCTCTCCGTGCAAATCTTCAACGCTGTCCGCCGCCGCTCCTCCGAGTCACAGTGTCTTATCTTCACTTTTATTTGTGGAATTTTCACTCGGCCAGCTTTCTGGTGATTCTGGAAGGTGTTTGTTCTTTCGTTAAGTTGTAGTTTTAAAATTGCTGTATACGACGGCAAGATAGATGTTTTACCTATGCCGCCATCTTGGTTCTCAAAGGCTTTTAACTTTATTGCTAACTGGATTAGCAAGTAGAAGATCCAGGCTCAAGTCCTATTTCTGCAGTGTCAGTTGTGAATTTTGGACAAATCATCTAAGTTCTCTCTGAGTGAAGATGTTCTCATCTGTAAAACTTAGAATAAGACCTATCCTAAGTACCTTTTGAAGAAAAGGCAATGTTTAAAGAGATACTAGATTTGAAAAAGGGTTATAAACTGTGAAGGATTTCAATACCAACAATGATTTTTATTACGATAATATTGGATTGTCACAGATATAACTGATCAAGATGATTCCACTTACCTTAAATAGAATGTACAGTATGTATAAAAATATCCCAAAGCCGTAGATTGGAATAATCTGCCCCATCAGGCTTCTTCCACTACCTCCTCCTCCTCCAGTGCCTCCACCTGATCCTTTGGCCTTTGCAAAGGCCTCTGCAAGGTGAGACCTCTGGGTGCGCGCTGTAGGGGTCTGGCCATCTGAGGGTGCTTGGTGATGATGCATCATAGGTGGAAATTGGCCCAATTTTCCTGAGAAAATAATTAGTCTTTATTTCTTCTACTATTTTAAATATGGCTGTTATTAAAACACCTAATACAGTGAGGTACATATAATAGAAGCCAATTCAAACAAGTTTAAGTAAAATCGGGAACTTGATTATAAGGATATAGAGGCATCACACCAATAATATGATGTGGCAACCTCTAGCTGTTCACCAACCCCATTTTTCCCTTCCTTTTGGGTCCACAACTAAACAGTTTTCAGTTTACCATACAGTTAAATGTGGCCACTTGACTGAATTCCAACCAATGTGAGGGATATGTGCTAGTTCAAGGCCTGGCCTGTACAACTTTCCATGTATTAAACTCCAAGTTCATTTCCCTTCAGGCGGATGCTTGGCACCTAGGGAAACCTCGGAAGCAATGTGACGATGAAAACGGCAGAACCTCCATCAACCTGGACTTCTAGACACCTGTGTGGTACAGAGCCTTCAACTTCCAATAGGTTAGGGCCACTGTATACTTTGGAGTCTGTTACAGCAGTTAGCCACCCCTAACTAGTACAGATTATGCACTCTGGTCTCAGAAGAGAATAGAACTAGAAACTGGAAAGCCACCAGGATCCAGAACAGCTACTCTCACATTCTATCTCATTTTCCTCCCTCTCCATGGGGCCACAAGGCTTTTTTCCCTGTTTTTCTGTGCATATCTTCATTCTTTCTCTGCCGACCATTTCTTTAGCTTCTCTGGAAACATGGGAGAAGATGGTTATCCCAAAATCCCTCATCTGCATATCCTTCAGGAGGCCAGCAGAGAGTGGACCTAATTCCAAATTCCTGAAGGGAGATGAATACTCAGCTTGTGTAGGCTGACCAGCAGTAGCTGACCAGGCAGGATGCATGCAGTACAGAGTCAAAGGAGTTCTTCCCTGCGAGTGAGAGCAGGGCTTACAGAAAGGGGAGTGTATCAGTTTTCTTGCATTTACTTTCCTCCATCAGAAGAGAAGCAGCCAAACATTAACACCAACTGCCAAACCTCCTGAGAGCCAGAGGTGAGAAAGGAAAGACATCGATTCAAAAGGCCATGTAAACGGGCTTGTGTAGTAAAACCACAGGGAGATAAAATTATAAAGCAGAGAACACTAGAGAGCAAAAAGACTCCATAAATCAGACTCTAAAAATTCAAACTATACAGTAAAGAACTTCACATTCAACAAAATTATAGATTTCTGTTCAATAAAGAATACCATAAACAGAGTTAAGACAGATGACAAGGAAAAGCTTTTGCAACATCTAAAATTGACAAGTGATTAAAATACTAGAATAGACAAGAAATTTCTACAATTAAATATGACTATCACAAGAAACCCAATAGAAAAATGGGAACTCACAGAAAGAAAAGCTTAAAAGAGTTTAAAAAATAATTACATTAAAGGATGACCAAAGTAAAACCACTGAGTAAAATATAAATTATAAATATATTAAAAAATATAAATGGGATGGCCCTCATAGGTTATAGACAACTTTGAGAATTTCTCTGGAATTTATGCATCATCACCAGAATGGGATCACTGGAGTATAGACATACTTAATGTCACTAAGTACAGCCAGATCACTTAGCGGAATGGCTGTGTCAGTTTACACTCACCACACAGTACATAAGAGTTCTTGCCTCCTGACATCTTTGCCAATCTTTATTATTACCCACCATTCTAATTTTTTTCCTTCTGATGGGTTGAGAGCTGCTACTGTAGAGCCTATGACCATCGGAAAACACAGATATTTACATTATGATTCATTAACAGTAGCAAAATTACAATTATAAAGTAGCAGCGAAAATAATTTTGTAGTTGGGGGTCACCACAACATGCGGAACTGTAATAAAGGGTCGTGGCATCAGAAAGGTTGAGAACCACTATCTAGAGGGTATTATGCTATGGGAAATAAGTCAGACAAAGACAAATATTATATGATTTTACTTATCTGTGGGATCGAAAGGACAAAAGAAATGAGCAAACGAAATAGAAACAGACTCACAGATGCAGAAAACAAATTTATGGTTGCCAGAATATGCTCACACAAAAACTTGTATACAAATGTTCATAGTAGCATTACTTAAAATAGCCAGATGTCCATCAAATAACAAATGGATGAATGTGTATATCCATACACTAAAATGTAATTTGGCCATAAAAAGAAAGGAAGTATGATAATGCTACAATATGGATGAACTTTGAAAACATTGTTACATGAAAAAAAAAAGCCAGTCATGCAAGATCATATATCATATGATTCCATTAATATGAAGAGTCCAGAATAGGCAAACCTACAGAGACATGAAGTAGCTTAGTGGTTTCTTAGGGCTGGGGTGGGGGGAGAATGGTAAAAAGTTCTGAAATTGATTGTGGAGATGGTCATAACTCTGTGACTTTATTAAAAATCACCAATTATATACTTCAACTACAGACCTGTTGCAGGAAGATTCCTGCAAGAATAGAGTTTCTTGTGGCCTGAGCAAAGCTCCCTCCCTTTTCTGCTACCTCGCTACCTTCTCCACTACCTCCCTCTCTCCTGTCTCTGCTGCCTTGCTTGGTCCTGTCTTCAATGCCTCGCTCGCATCTCCACTGGCTGCCTCGCTCCTGTCTCCACTACCTCTCCATCTCC
This sequence comes from Antrozous pallidus, assembly GCA_027563665.1. NCBI lineage: Eukaryota > Metazoa > Chordata > Mammalia > Chiroptera > Vespertilionidae > Antrozous > Antrozous pallidus. The sequence continues at coordinate 39,291,536 of CM050520.1, read as the reverse complement.
GCTGCCTCTCCCATCTCCGCTGCCTCACTCCCTCCCTTCACTCCCGCCCCACTTGCTTACTTCTCTGCAGCTTTGCTCCCTTCTGCAGTGCTTGGCTTCATTCTATGCCATCTTCTGCATGTGGATATGCAAATTAACTGCCATCTTGGTTGGGTTAATTTACATATGTTATCTGATTGGCTTGTGGGTGTAGCGAAGGTACAGTCAATTTGCATATAACTCTTTTATTAGATAGAATAGGTAAATTGCATGGTATGTGAATTGTATCTCAACAAAGCTATTTGTTAAAGTCATCTGGTCTAACCACCTGTGTTCCATATCTCTACTTCTCTAAGTGGTAGTCTTGAATTTGCTGAATCCTATCCAACAAGAAACTTAGTACTTCACCCAGGACAGTCATGCCACCTATATACAGCTCAAACTGTTCGAACTGTCTTGAGTTAATGAGTGAGTAACAGGTGTGAGGAAGGAAATACAATATAGGATTTAAAAAAGCAATACAAACTGAATCATGATGTGTCAAGAAGTAGAACAACATGAGTCAGAAAGAGAATGTAGAGTGGATTCAAAGATGATATGTCTATCATCTCAAACCTAAAAATGAAACTCATCTTCACCTTCCAAAACCTGTTCTTCTTCTGTATTTCTTGTCTTTGTGGAGTCATTCCCTCAGACCTTTAAGTTTGAGATCTATATATAACTTCTACCACCTGTGACCAAAAGTGTACCTGAAATGGCAGACCAAGTCAGAATGCTGAATTTGGAAGAGATTTTTCTCTTTGTAAAGTTAACTGTCCTCAACAGGGAGCAACCTCACCTCTTGGGTCTTAGAACTTAAGAGCCAGAATGTTTAAAAAGTCCATGATTATAAAACATTTAAAAATGTGAGTTGATTAAAAAATTTTAATGAAATACTCCAAGTATACAAAAAAGTATAAATAATATATGAGCACTTATATATCTACTTAACATGTACATGTAACTAGAACTCCCATGTACCCTATCTCAGATAGCCATAACTCTGAATTTGATTATTAGGCGTGCTTTTATTTTATTTTTTAAATTTTTATTTATTTTGAGAGAGAGAGAGAGAAATACCCATTTGTCATTCCACTTATTCATGCATTCACTATTTGACCCTGACCGGGGACTAAACTCAGAAGCATGGTGTATCAGGATGATGCTCCAACCAAATGAGCTACCCAGCCAGAGCTTAGTGTACTTTCAGATTTTATTATGTAAGCATGCATCCATAAACAATACACAACATTATCTGACTATTTTAAACCTCTATATTATGAATGGATAGTAATGATGGCTGTATAACAATATGAATGTACCTAATGCCACTAAACTGTACACTCAATGATAAAAATAAATTTTTATGTATATTTTACCACAACTTAAAAATCTTTGTATTATGGTATCATACTATACTCATACTTCAGCAACTTCTCTTTTTTCTGGATGGGAATCAATATTTTGGTCTAGAAATGTCCCATCTTGATAGATGTAGCTCTAGTTCATTCACTCAAAGCCTCTCTCCTTCTGTGTCCATGTCACAATTTATTGATCCCCCTCCAGCTGATTAACACTTAGCTTATTTTCTATTGTTCACTATTCCAAACATTCCACTTTATAGCTACCTTACAAAATCTGTGGGTTTTTTAAAAAAATGCTTTAGAATACTAAAGAAATCAGAACATTAAAGATAATAGAACATTAATATTGCAGGATTTCCAAAATAGAAAACCTCTGTTTTCACTATCTCTAAATGTACTTAAGCATTCCCTAAAACGGGACCTGACTAAATCCTAATTGTTTATTGAAAGCTTTCTCCATATATACGTTTACTTAATTATTAATACTTCACTTAGCATGTCATTTAAGCTTGACTAAAAACTTAATGGATTTTACAGAGCGAAGCTCTACTTTCCATTGTTAACCATTTCTGCTGCTCAAAACAAAAATAAAAACTCTAGCACTGTTAACAAAAGAGCTTTCAGAAAGCAACATTAAACCATCTGCAGCATTTCATTCTAAGGGCAAATAAATCAATAAAGAACTGAATGTGTTTTTATTTCTGACCACACAGTACAAGAAATATCTTAATGGGCTAGTTCCATAAGGTGTGTGAGCTTCTTTCCAAACAGTGAGGATATTCTAGAGGTCATATTTAATTCAGTATTACTTAAGTGGAGCCTGGGACAATAGCTGTTTCCTCATCACTCGTCTCTAAGGGCCTCTTCTTACATTCTCCTTTTAACTCTACTTTGCTTACCACTGCTTTGATGTTTTCTGCTAATTTAACTAGATCTTTCTACATCTTTCACCAGCCTCTTCACTCCAGTTCATCCTAGAGATTACTAAAAATATATATTTATGTACTTAAGGTGCATAGGGTAAGGTCCAGGTACTCTACACATGTTAACTATTACTGTTTTATTATCAGAGCAATCTTCCTGAAGCATACATAGTTCTAACTGGTCTTGCTATTTTTCTGATCAAAAGCTTTCAATGGCTCCCAATGATGACAACTCAGCATGTTAAACAGAAGCAACAAAGTGAAGTAAAATGAGTATCATCTTTTTGGTCAGAGTTATTAGTTAAGATCTTGAACCTTTCTAGAGCTAGTTTTCATTATCTGTAAAACACGAATAATAATAATATCTACTTCTCAGCGTTGTTACAGTATTATAGATTAAGTAAAATAACATAATCCAAGCACCCAGCACTACAGTAGCTGTTTAACAAATTCTGACTGTTCCCTCCCTACAGAATTCCAAAAAACAAAAAAATACAAAAAAACAAAAAACACTGAATTCCATAATCTAGTCCAAAAGTCCATCTTCACACTTCTTTCCCATTGCATACTCCTGACTCAGCCTAACGAGCTACTCACCATGCTTTGAGTATGCCCTGTGATTTCTTGCCTCGAAGGCCTTGTATTGCAGCGGTTTTGCTTTTCTCTCCAATTCCACATAACCTAAATTCAGCCTATTTTTCAAGGCCCAAGCCACTGCCCTCACCCCAAAGCGTCTTTTCCCCGTGTACTTAGATCATACTTCTCAAACCTCTTTTATTGCACCAATCACACCTGGCTTTATTCAAGAGTTATATTTATGTGCCATATAGCCTCTATGTGAATGGATTGGGAAATAGAAATAGGTAAGGTCTTCCTCTAAGCAACATTTCTACCCCAATTTTATTTATTTAGCGCTGACTGAACTTACAAATCATATCTGAGAGAAAGAAAAGCAGCCTATAGCACTCAGAAGCTGCTCTAGTACTATCAGTTTGGCCCTGGTGTTGCTACAAGCTGGTCTGGCACTCACATTTAGGTCTTGGTATTTTCCTATTGAACAAGCAATTTTAGGGCACCAACATCAGACTGGCCATTATGTGTCCACAATAGATCAAGACCAAAAAAGAAAAAGAAAAAGAAAAAGACTACTCAGTAACCTGCTTGAATACAGACAAAACATGAACACTGTTGCAGCCAAATCACCAGACCCCACTCCTGGAAAATGAGTGATGGCTGCTACTTTACCAATCACAACTGCAGTCTTTCTCCAGTCTGCCCTCCTTTTAGATAAACTTTCCCCACCTCCTGACAGCATCGCAAAGCCCCACATCCTTAAACCTTCATCTAAATCAGTGGCTGCCAACTAGTGGTCTGTGGACCAATGGTGGTCCCTGAGGTCTGAAAGGTTGGTGGCTGCCAGTTTAAGGAAAGCTCTGGAGCAGTGATCGCCAACCTGTGGTCCGCGGACCAGTGGTGGTCCGAAAGATTGGCAACCACTCCTCTAAATCACCAGCTATAAGCCCAAATCCAATAATAATGTTTCTGAAGCACTCTCTTACTGAGATACCACATGCTTCTCTACGGTGTGCATTCTCCCTGACCACAACAAGTACTAAACCCAACTTGTCAACTATAGGTGTATTCCTGTTGCTCGGTGGCTGGAGGACAAACTAAGAACTTCTTAAATAAAAGTGTAGTATTTTCTTTATGCTTGGGGCCCTACCGGGCATGCTCTGGTCTTACACGCTGTACACATTGTTCAACTGATCTGGATGTCTTAAACCGTGCCTGTTGGCCTACACCGCAATCTCAAGACTCGGCCCAGTCACTCTTAGGACTAAAAGTAGTTTCTTATTTCATTATTTTTAGTGTTCTCCATTTCACCATTTTGAGAATAGAAAATGGCAGTCAGGGTGACTAATCAAAGTGCTCTACACATCCCACACGGCTTCACACTCACTCACCTAAAAGGTTCTGAACTTGACGAAGAACATACTTTACATGCATTCACAGGCTCTCTGATTGCCTACTCTCTTCTCTGAACACTCTTTCAGAACAGATATAATTTAAGATAATAAAGACTTATGTATATATATGTGTATTATATATGTATGTATAAATGTATACATAAACACACAAATATGTACACTGAGTGGCCAGATTATTATGATCTCTGAACGCATAATAATCTGGCCACTCAGTGTATATCCTATATAATAAAAGGCTAATGTGCAAATTCTCCCCTCGACCAGGAGTTCAACCAGCAGGCAAGCCAGCCAACCACCCATGTCCCCTCCCCCTGGCCAGGCTGGCCGGACCCCACCCATGCACGAATTCATGCATTCAGAGATCATAATAATCTGGCCACTCAGTGTATGTGTATGTATTTTCACATGTCAGAGAGGTCAAGATTTAGTGGGCACAACTCACTTGAAAAAAACATGATAGCAAAAGAGTCTGAACTATTTTAGAGAAACAGGGCTACTGGGAAAGGGCTGGTAAGGAACCCTATTTATAAGCATTCAAAGTGAAACACTCATTGGAAAACATGGGCAAGCAGGGACAGCAGAAGAGATGCCAGAGATGACATTATTGTGGGAGCTCCAAGTGGAGGTGGTGGATAGGACCCCCCTGAAGCCGACTCTAACATAGAAGCAGCATACTGTGTCATCTTGGAGGGCTCAACAACCCTAGCACCCATTCAAAGACTTAATCAGGTAACACTGGGACAACTAAACAGTTCCTGACCTAGTGTGCTGACATTTCATGTTCCACGGATACATAAGGTAAAAGGAGGGGAACTGCTACTCTGGCAAAAGAAGAAATTGGTTGGTGAAATGAAAGGAGAATCATAGGAAAGAGAGAGCAGGCCAACTTTGTGACAACAAAGTAGAGGTTGTGTGGCGCAGGCTCTAGGAAGTTCTGAAAACAGACACACAGTTCCATGGCATGAGACCCTCTCTAAAAGGGAAGCTCTTTAAATACGTTTGTTTGGGCATTCCAAAAATTGTCAAGCAGGTAGGAAAGGCAGAAGGAAAAAACAGATGTACAGGGGGCTCTTCTCAAAGAACACAGAGAGTCAACTGGAGGGCAGCACATCTGAGTCTCCATAACCAGACCCACACTGTTTGCCCCACTCTGGTGATTCCCTGAAACCCTGATCCACCACCCGAGCCATTTCCAGGGGCTTTTCTTGCCGCATGCTTCTGACTTTCCTAAAATCTTTCATCAAGTAGCATCTGACCCCTACATAGTCTGTAACTCTTGCTAAGTGGCTTCAGGATCAGCACTAGCAGCAGCCAGCCTTGATTCGTAGCTTGGCCTCTCCTGGGCACCTCCAAACCCAGCACAAGTAGCAGTCATCTACAGATCACTCTGTAGCTTGTGCTGGATGGTCCCAGGCAGGAGACAAGCAGTGGCTGATCTTGCACCTCCTGGGAGGCTCCTGGTAGTCAGCTTCAGACCATGCAATATAACAACTCTACCACCTCCATGAGCTACACATTCAAGAGGCAGGCTCAGTGAGCAACAAAGCCCTATTGCAGCAAGTTCTGCTCTATAGAGTCAATCCCAACAGCAGCTCCTCTGCTATAGTTGTAGCTGGTCCTCAAAGCCAATTGGTCTGGAGGTCAATCCCTACCAGTGATGCCAACAGCAATCAAGGCTCAACTACAACAGGACAGTGCACACAGCCCACACAGGGGCACACCTGAAGTGCCCAGGTCAGGTTACTGGGAGGCTGTGCCACTGAGCCCTACAGGACACCTACTACTGAAGGCCACTTTGCCAAGTCTGAGAGACATAGCATCTGTATCTGATACATAAAAACAACCACAGGAAAACAGCCAAAATGCAGAGACAAAGAAACAGGTCCCAAAAGAAAGAACAGGAGAAATATCCAGAGAAAGAACAAAGTGAAATGGAGGCAAGCAAACTATCAGATACAGAGGTCAAAACAATGGATATAAGGATGTTCAAGGAACATTCTCAGACAAATGAGAGCTTCAAGGAATTTTAATGAAAACTTCAACAGCATGAAAAAGGACACAGAAACCATAACACACAAAAAAAGTCAGAAACGAATTTACATAGAAACAGAATAGATAAAGCCAAGAGTCAAATCAGTGATTTGGAATATAAGGAGGCAAAAAATACTCAATCAAAACCACAAAAAAGAAAAAATAATTTAAAAATAAAGATAGTGTAAGGAGGCCTCTGGGACAACTTCAGGCATACCAACATTCATATCACGAGATACTGGAAGAAGAGAGAGAGCAAGAAATTGAAAACCTATGTGAAAAATGTCTGAAAACTTCCCTAATCTGGTGAAGGGAACAGACATACAAGTCCAGGAAATGCAGAGAGTCCCAAACAAGATGAACCCAAAGAGGCCCACACCAAGACACATCATTATTGAAAAGCTAAAGGTTAAAGACAAAGAGAGAACCTTAAAAGCAGCAAGAGAAAAGCATTTAGTTTCCTACAAGGAAGTTCTCACCATAAGAATGTCAGCTGATTTCTCAACAGAAACTTTGTAGGCAAGAAATGGTGAAAAGCAAGGACTTACAACCAAGATTATTCTACTCAGCAAAGTTACCATTTAGTATCAAAGGACATATAAAGAGCTTCCCAGACAAGAAAAAGCTGAGGGAGTTCATCACCACCAAACCAGTATTACATGAAATGTTAAAGGGTCTTCTTTAAAAAGATGAAGAAGAAGGAGGAGGAGGAGGACAAGAAAGAGAAAGATAAAAATATGATAAACACATATCAATCAAAAATTAAACCTAAAAAAATAAATGAACAAGCAGAACAGAAACAGATTCATAGATACAGAGAACATTTTGACAGTTGCCAGATGGGAGGAAGGGTTGAGGGGATGATGAAAAAGGTGAAAGGATTAAGTAGAAATTGGTTGTTACAGATTAGTCATGGGGATATAAAGTACAGCATAGGGAGTACAGTCAATAATATTCTAATGACTATGTATGGTATAAGATGGGTACAAGATTTATTAGGATCTAATCACTGGGGTATACACCTGAAACTAATAAATAGTATATGGTATCCATAACTGAAAAATAAAATGATTAAAAATAATAAAATTAAAAAATAAAAGAACAGAGGAAAGATGAACAGAAAGACACAAAAGCAATCAGCAAGAAAGAGTAGCAAGACTTGTAAGGACCACATGAGAAGGTCAAGGTCCAAAATAAATTAGGATCTACAAAAAGAGTAGCAAAAGGGTATTTTTAGAGCAAACAGCAACTTGCCTGATAATAAAATGTAATTTTTGAGTGAGCAGAATTTCTTAACCTTTATTTTGCTCCCATATTCTCTATCAAAGGGAGTAAATTTTGTGTTAAATGGAAGAGAATTAACAATCCTAATGGAAAAAATAAAATAAAATGAAGTCCCAGATGGGTGAAGAGAATAAATGCAAGTCTATTCACTAAATAATTTCTACCAAAAAGATTGAGAATACTTACAAATAAGGTCACTGAACTAAAAAAAATTAAGAAATTATATCAATAAAAAGAATGGAGATAGAAAGAATGGAGATAGATAACTACTGTTACAGTTTGCAAAAATATAGAAAGTAAAGGGTGGACTTTTCAACTACAGAGAAGTAAGTTAGATTCTAAAATGGACTTTTCCTTTTATGATGGAGTGAATAAAAGGAGGGGAAAATAGTACTTTTTTCCTTATTAGAAAAGAAATACATACCTATGCAAAATTGAGAAAGTACAAAAAAGTGTAAAGAATAACAACCACCCATACTTCATCCAGAAATAACCACCGTCAAAATGTTGACCCATTTCTTTCTGGTAAATAAATAGTGAGTATATCTTTACTTTTCACATGTAGCATATGATTTCCCCTATCATTTAAAACTCATTAATAAAACTTACTGGATTCATAATAGTCCACACATGCACACATAATAATTTACACAGCCATAAAGAGTATAATAATAACAGTAAAAAGGTAATGGCTTACAAATGCTAACAGAGGAAGCCATAATCCCTAGGAGCCAGCATTCATTAAGCACTCAATTTACTCATTCTTTCATTCATTAGTAAATATTCATTGTCTACTATGTGCAGGCATGGTCTAAAACTGGAGATACAGCAGTGAACAAAACAAAAATCCCTGTCCACGTAGAACCTCCTTTGTAAGTAAGAAAAGAGATAATAAACAAGATAGTGATAAATATTAAGGAGAAAAAAATAAGCAGGCTAAGGATATAGTATGTGTTGGGGGCAGATTTTAGCTCAAGTGGCCAGAGAAGGCTCAGGAGATATCATTCAAGTGAAGGCCTAATAAAAGATGGAGGAAAGGCAGATGAATATTTTTAAAAAGAGCATTTCAGGCCAAGAGAAAACAGCAAGTGCAAATTCCCTAAAGTGGAAGCATGCCTGGCATGTTAAAGAACAGCAAGGAGGAGGCCAGTGTGGTCAAAGCAAAGTGAGAAAGCAGGAAAAGTAGAAAGAAATGGTGAAGAGGACCAAGTAGGGCCTTTCAGGTCATGTACAGATTTTGTCTTTTCATCTGAGAGAGCCAGAAGCCACTGGCGGGTACTGTAGAGGAGAGAGACTTAGGTTTTGAGAGGATCAATATGGCTGGCTGCCTTATTGAGGACGAACTGAAGGGGGAAGGGAGGAAGCAGGCAGATCAAAGTCTAAAGCAGACAGTAATGTGGAGTAAAATAATCAAATGACCAAGTGGTGGAATAACTCTCTTCACAAAAGATGCAATTCTAACAGCAGTTTCAAATGACTGATACTTTAAGAAAATAATTTGCATGATCTATCAAAAAGACATGCTGATCATAATCAAGAGTGAAATTATGAAAACCATTATCATAAGGCAGTGAGAGAAATTTGAACACTGACTGGATATTTAATGACATTATGGAATTACTAGACACCCAATGCACTAAATTCGTCCAAGAGGAGGCCTTCCTTCCCCCGGCTGCCAGCACCGGTTTCCCTCACAGCCCCGGCTTCGTCCAGAAGGACATCCGGTATAATTAGCATATTATTATAGAAGATTGATTTTTATGTGTGATAATGGTACTGTGGCTATGTTTTAAAAAGAATTTGTTTTTAGAGATGTATACTCTATCCTTAAGTAATTAAGGATAAAATAACCCGATGTCTAGGATTTGCTTTAAAATAATCTTGTGAAGAGGGGGTAAAGTAGGTAGAGATAGCCATGACACAAAATGATAGTTGGTGAAGCAGGGTAATGTGGATTCATTTTACTACTCACTCTACTTTTGCTTAGGTTTGAAAATGTCCCAAACAAAAGATGTTTTAAAAAATCAAGAATGGCATATAGCTGAGATGGTAAATAAATACACTGAATGGAAAAATGAATGATCTGAAATAACTTCAAGAGGCTACAATTATAGACCAAGTTGAAACGGGTAAAATGCAACAGGGAAGACTACAAAGTATATATTTGGTTCCAAAACATCAAGTAAATAGTACAAAACAAAACTCTAATTTTTAAAAACCTTAGGATTCTAATATACAGCAAGATCAGCAAGTGAAAATGCCAAAAGTCTAAGGAAATCCCCCAGGATGCATTACGTATAGGATTTTAACAAGAGGCAATAGGCTGCTCTTCCATGAGCTAATTGGTTTGCACATGCTGCTATTTACTTTCTAAGAGATGATGTTGAGATACTTGCAGCTATGTCATCATATATGTCACATGAGGAATGAAAGGGAGTTTGAGATGTAAAAGTAACAAAACAGACTAAAGAAGGGGACATGATACTAGTCCTCAATCTCCTGAATTCATCATCTTTCCCTTCAAATCTACTTTTCCTTCATTCCTGTTTTGGTAAAGGGCATCACCATCAATTTATTCACCAAAACAATGACCTGAGAATAATCCAAGATATCTCCTTCTTCCTCACCTTCCACTTCTATTTAAAATGTCTCTTAAGCCGAGACCGGTTTGGCTCAGTGGATAGAGCGTCGGACTGCGGACTGAAGGGTCCCGGGTTCGATTCCGGCAAGGGCATGTATCTTGGCTGCGGGCACATCCCCAGTAGGGGGCGTGCAAGAGGCAGCTGATCGATGTCTCTCTCTCATCGATGTTTCTGACTTTCTATCCCTCTCCCTTCCGCTCTGTAAAAAATCAATAAAATATATTTTTTTAAAAAAATGTCTCTTAAAATTGTTCTCCTACCCACTGTGGCCATCTTTGACCACATGTTCTATTTACTCCTCTTTCTTTCATACCCCTATTTCCCATGGCAATCACTCTCAACTTCAGAGCAGTTAATTAGCATATTCTTCCCACCCAAACACTGCAAATAACTTAATTCAAGCCATCAAAATGGGTGGATATGTTAGTTGGAACTACTGGAGAGTAAGAGTGAGGTGGGACTGAAGGAAGAATTTAAAAGAGAAGACACACTCTTTCCCTGAATAGACAGAGTGAAGGCTGGAACAGTGGCAACCATTGTTGCTATCCTGAGAACAGTCAGAGGATAGAACCAGCTTCAGAAGGAGTCCAGAAATTAAAAGGACACAGGAAAATCAGAGCTGAAGCCCTGATGAGATTGTGAATCTCTGGATCAAACAACAGTGGAGGCCAATTCTAACACAGAGTCTTCTCATTTATAAGACAACTAGAGGCCCAGTGCATGAAATTCATGCATGGGAAGGAGGGGGAGATGTGTCCCTCAGCCCAACCTGCACCCTCTCCAATCTGGGACCCCTCGAGGGATGTCTGACTGCCTGTTTAGGCCTGATCCCAGTAGAATTGGGCCTAAACGATCAAGTTGGACATCCTCTCACAATCCAGGACTGCTAGCTCCCAACTGTTTGACTGCCTGTCTTCCTGATTGTCCCTAACTGCTCCCCTGGCAGCCTGACTGCCCCTAACTGCCCTGACCTGCAGGCCTGAGTCTCCCCCAACTGCTCTTCCCTGCAGGCCCAGTCGCCCCCAACTTCCCTCCTCTGCTGGCCTAGTCCCTCCCAAATGCCCTACCCTGCAGGCTTGATCGCCCCCAATTGCTCTCCCTTGCAGGCCTGGTCCTTCCCAACTGCCCTCTCCTGCTGGCCTGATTGCCCACAACTGGCCTTCCCTGCTGGCCATCCTGTGGTGGCCATCTTTGACCACATGGGGGCAGCCATCTTGTGTGTTGCAGTGATGGTCAATTTGCATATTGCTCTTTAATTATATAGGATAAATCCCCTTTCTGTTTTAAGAGTACAGTTCAAGCTGAATTTTCTGTCGGTTGTCATAGTACTCTGACTGACCAGCTTACTGAAGCTCATGATGTCTCCACTGGAATCCTGCAACAATCTTCTCCCTGAAGAAATCCTCACAATGCAGCCTCTATGCTGCTGCCAGGCCATCTTTTCCAAAACCAGACTAGATGTCTCCTACCTAGTAGCAAACTTGCAATGGACTCCTCTACCTTTCGAGTAAAATATAAACTCCTAAAGTATGGCAGAAAAAAATCTTCAGGTTGGCCTTCCAATTTCTCTGTCTCATCTCTTATAATTCTAAAGCCATTTCAGGGTTCTGGATTTTTTTTCCATGTTCCCTCTAATTGGAATGCCCTTCTTACTCTGGGTGACAAAAACACTTTAAGAGATACCACCTCAATTTAAACAAAGAATGCAAAGTTGATTTCGTACCCAAAAATAAATCATGTAATACATTATATCAACAGAATGAAGGGCAAAAACCCCATAATCATCTCAATTGACCTAGATAAAGCATTTATATAATTCAACATCCCTTCATAATAAAAACACCGAACAAACTAGAAATCGAAGGGAACTTCTTCAATCTGATAAAGGACATCTACAAAAAACCCACAGAACTTATATTCAACATTGTACTAGTGGTTCTAGCCTGGGCAGTTAAGCAAGATAAAGAAATAAAAGGCATTCAGATTGGAAAGAAAAGTAAAACTACATCTATTTGCAGATGACACAATTGTGTTTTAGAGTAAATAATTCCTCAAGGTTGCAGGATACAGTATTAATACACAAAAATTAATTGTATTTCTATACACTAGCAAACAATCTAAAACAAAATTAATTCAATTTATAACATAAAAATATTTAGAAATATATTTAACAAAATAAGATTTGAATACTGAAAATTACAAACTTCTTTGAAAGCAATTTAAGACTTCAATAAAAAGAAATGCTGTGCTCATAAATTGAAACCCTTAATATTATTCAGATGGCAGGACTCTCCAAATTGATCTATGATTCAATACAATCTATTAAAATCCCAGCTGAATTTCTTCCTCCCTCCCTCCCTCCCTCCCTCTCTCTCTCTCTTTCCCTCCTTCCTTCCTTCCTTCCTCTTTCTTTCTTTCTTTTCTCTTTCTTTCTTTCTTTCTTTCTTTCCCCTCCCTCCCTCCCTCCCTCCCTCCCTCCCTCCCTCCCTCCCTCCCTCCCTCCCTCCCTTCCTTCCTATCAGAGGGAACATGAAAAAAAAAATCCAGAACCCTTTCTTTCTTCTTCTTGGTTTTTTTGTTTTTGCAAAAATTGACAAGCTGATTCTAAAATTTACATGGAAATGACGAGTCAGAAATCCTAGTCAATGATGACTAGGAGTCAGAAATCAATCTTGAAAGAAAACAAAGTTGAATTCACAATCTCAAAACTTACCACAAAGTTACAATAATTAAGACTGTGGTACTGCACATATGTACACCCCCCAACACACACATAGTCATGAAGTGGGGCAAAAAGTAGGGGTACAGTTGTAAGTATTTGGAACAGAGTTTCTTCTTTTACTAGAGGCTCGGCGCACAAAATTTGTGTGCAGATACAGTCCCTAGGCCTGGCCTACGATCAGGGCCATCTTCCCCAGCTGCCTGCAGCCAGTCCTACCCCCACCTCCCTCTGACACCACACACCCCCAGTTCCTCATCTGCCATCAGGTAGTTGGTGCCTGACAGTTGGGGGAAGGGACTGAGAGGTCGGCTGTTCCCACCTGCCTGCTGGCCCCGCCTCGCTGCAAGTTGCCTCTGTGTGTGGGGCGACCCATGGGGAAGGGGCCTTGGCCTGGTGCCACTGTGTCCCCCACCACCCAACCTCAGTACCCCATTCACCATCAGGTGATTGGACCTGCCAATTGGGGAAAGGGACCGAGAGGTGGACAATGATCCTCACGGTGACTGGTCCAGCAGTCATTCTGGTCATTCTGCCATTAGGGTAAATTTGCATATTCTCCTTTTATTAGATAGGATTGTTATTTATTAATTATTGTATATTTTCCATACAAACAACTGTAAACCTACTTGCCACACTCTGTATATATCAATATATGTATATCAATGGAACAGAACTGAGATTCTAGAAATAAACTGTCTCATTTATATTCAACTGAATTTTGACAAGGTTATCAGAGCCATTTAATGTAAAAGAATAATTTTGCTGGGACAACTAACTGCATATCCACATGAAACTGGATTTCTACTTAACATTGTATACAAAAATTAACTCAAAATGGATCAAGGACTTAAATGTAACTGCAAATACTATAAAACTTGAAAACATAGGCATAAATCTTCATGATCTTGGATTTGACAATGATTATTTAATTATGAACCAAAAGAAGCAACAAAAGAAAAAATAAACTGGACTGCATCAAAATTAAAAACTTTTCTCCATAAAACTACACCATCAAGAAAATGAAAGCAATCCACTCAATGGGAAAAAAATAATTGCTAATCAAGTATCTGATAGTGGACTTGTATCTTGTATAAAAAGAACTATTAAAACTCAATAATAAAAAATAACTATATTCAAAAATGGGCAAAAAATCTGAATAGAATTTTCTCCAAAAATATACAAATAGCCAATCAACACATGAAAACTGTTCAATATCAGAGAAATGCAAATAAAACCACAAGGAGATACCTCTTCTCACCCACTAAGATGACTATAATAAAAAGGGCAAACAATAACAAGTGTAGGCAAGATGTGGAGAAATTGGAACCCTCATACATTGCTGGTGGGAATATAAAACAGTGCAGCCACTTTGGAAAATAGTCTAGCAATTCTTCAAACACAGAGTAATAAATCACATGACCCTGAAATTCCAGTTAGTTCCAGCCACACTAAAATGTTCACATTTGATTCCCAAGAGAAATGAAAACATGTATGTACACAAAATTAACAGCAGCATTATTCATAATAATAAAAATATAAGCAACCCCCAGTGTCCATCTACTAATGATAAAATTATTTTAAAATGTGGTATATCCACACAAAGGAATATTACTCAGCCATTAAAAGAAATGAAGAACTGGAGGAACCAAGATGGTGGCATAGGTAAACACCTATTGTGCTGCCCCGTGCAACAATTCCAAAACTACAACATAACAATGAAACGAACATCATCCAGAATCACCGGAAAGCTGGCTGAGTGAAAATTCCACAAATAAAAGTAAAGGTGGGACACTGAGACGCAGAAGAGCGGCAGAGCACAGCCTTGAAGATACGCCCAGAGAGAGGTTCGGAGCCGTGGGCGCGTGCGGGCTGTAGGGCTGGCAGCAGCAAACCCGGCTGGATTTCTCCAACGGGAAGGGTGGAGATGTCCCACTGCACAGATTCCCCAGAGCCAGGCTAGGTCTGAGGTCCGGGCTATGCACCCTAAAAGCCAGGCACAGCAGAGGTCTCCAAGCTTGAGGAGTGCACATAGCTTGGAACAGCAGTTTGCGTGTAAAGTACGCAACAGCACAGACATGCGACTTGCTCCCTCGTTCATTCGAGAGACCACCGGACTGCTTTGTTTTACAACCCTGGATGAGACTTTGGGTGTGCAGACTCATTTGGGGAGAGGCAGAGTTATCTGGCAACAGGTGGAGACCAGCGGTGGCTTTCTCTTGGAGGTGCCTGCAGCCATTACCACCTGGCACAGAAACCCGCGCGCTGCATAGGCGGAGCTGACGCTGACACTGCCTGCTCAGCTCAGAGACTCCGCCCATCCAACCTGAACACAGTCTCCCTTCACAGCCAATTGGCCTGGAGGTCGAACCCTCCTAGGGCTAACAACAACAAGCTGGGCTTAAATTAAAAAATACTGTACAACCCATAAAGGATTGCAGTAAGAGTATCCACTTCAGGTAATTGGGGAGGCTCAGCCACTGTCCCTTAGAGGACATCTACCACACACGGCTAATGGGCCAACTCAGGAAAGCAGCCACAATGCAGAGAAATGGAGAGAAATCAGGTGTGAAAGAAATGGAAGAAAAAAGACAACATAGAGTTCAAAACCACAGTAATAAGGTTTTTCAAGAGGCTCCTAGAAAAGGCCGATGAACTTAATGAGAACTACAGGAGGAAATGAACAAGACCTACGAGGAAATGAACAAGACCTAAGAGGAAATGAATGAGACCTACAAGGAAATGAATGAGACCTACAAGGAAATGAACAAGACCTCTGAGGATATGAATGAGACCCTCAAGGATATGACAAAGGACCAACTAGAAATCAAGCATACACTAACTGAAATAAAAAAAATATTACACAAAGTCCTAAAAGCAGTCCAGAGGGCCGCAAGAACCAAGCCAAAGATTTGAAATACAAAGAAGCAAAATCCACTTGGCTGGAAAAGCAAGAAACAAAAAGAATTCAGATAATTGAAGATAGTGTAAGGGGCCTCTGGGACAACCTCAAGCATGCCAACATCCGAATTATTGGGGTGCCAGAAAAAGAGAGAGAGCAAGGTAATGAAAACCTACTTGAAGAAATAGTGACTGAAAACTTCCCCCACCTGGTGAAAGAAACTGACTTAAAAGCCCAAGAAGTACACAGAACCCCAAAATATAGGAATCTAAAGAGGACCACACCAAGACACATCATAATTAAAATGCCAAGAGCAAAAGATAAAGAGAGAATACTAAAAGCAGCAAGAGAGAAACAGTTAGTTACCTATAAGGGAGCACCCATACGATTGTCAGTGGATTTCTCAACAGAAACAATGCAGGCCAGACGGGAGTGGAGAGAAATATTCAAAGTGATGAATAGCAAGAATCTACAACCAAGATTACTCTATCCAGCAAAGCTATCATTCAGAATTGAAGGTCAGATAAAGTGCTTCGCAGATAAGAAAAAGCTAAAGGAGTTCATCACTGCCAAACCAATATTATAGGAAATGCTGAAAGATATTCTTTAAGAAGAGGAAGAAAAAAAAGATAAAAGTGTAAATTATGAACAACAAATACACATCTATCAACAAATGAATCTAAAAATCAAGTGAATTAATAATCTGATGAACAGGATAAACTGGTGAATATAACAGAATCACGGACATAGAGAGGGAATGGACTGACAATTCTTGAGGAGAAAAGGGGTGTGGGAAGTGCAGCAAGAGACTGGACAAAACTCTTGCAACAATGGGAGAGGACAGTGCGGGGGGGAGGTGAGGGCAGAGGGTGGGATGGATACAGGATGGAGGGGAGCTATAGGGGGATAAAAAAGGGGGAACAATGTAATTAACAAACTGAACAATAAAGATAAAAAAAGAAATGAAGTACTCATACATGCCACAACATGGATGAACCATGAAAACACTACCCTAAGTGAAAGAAGTCATCACAAAAGATCACATACTGTATAAATACATTTATATGAAATGTCCAGAATAGAAAAATTGACAGAGACAGAAAGTAGATTAGTGGTTGCTCTAGGGCTAAAGGGGGGCATGTTAGAGAGTGATGACTAAAGATTATGAGATTTTGGGGGGAGGGGGAATGAAATGTTCTAAAATTGATGGTGGTGATGATTACACAACTCTGAATATATTAAAAACCACTAAATTGTACACTTTAAATGGGTGAATTGTATGGCATGTGAATTATATCTCAAAAAAAGCTGTTAGGTGTGACCCCAATGAATTTAATTAAAATAAAATGAAAAAAAAATAACCAATGTCACCCTAGCAAAGTTAAGAAAATTTTAAAGCTGTTAGAAAAACACACATACCATACTCTTCTCCGACAACTTTCTTCCCCGACAACTTTCTTCCCCATCTCCATCCTCCCACCCCGTCCCAAACACCTAATCATTCTAACCATATATCTCCCTGTTCCCTGCAAGGACTTGACACCTGTAACTGATACTTTTTGCACTTAGTTGTTGTCTCCTTTCCTCTACTAAGCTGTGGGTTCCTCAGGCAGAGATCTGGCTTATTTTTTCTTGGAATTCACAGTAACAGTAACTGTACATTGTGTATATTCTATGTGAAACGGTACATCACAAATATTTGCTAAAAGACTATCTTAATAGTTGTCATGTAGAAAAGGGACTATGCTTTTTTTCCCCACATACTCCAATGGATAGAAATGAAAGCCACAATGACACAAATTTCAAGAATTTTTAAATAATTGAGACTGCCTCTTTCTTTAAAGCAGGGTTCTTAGGTTTGTGAATTCTCTGAATTGATACACAAATACTAAATGTATACATAAAAAAAGTACATGCATTTTTCTAGGGAGGAAATCCATAACTATTCAAAGGGATATGTAACCCCAAAATGGTCAGGAGTTGCAGTTTTTAAAATGTTAGTGTACAAGGGCAAATTCTAGTTACCAGAATATATATATCATTTAAGATTAGTTTTTTCCTAGATTACACTACTTCAGTAACTAATGCAAAAAGTGAGTTCACAATTACAGCAGATAGCTTCATAGTTTTAAATTATCCATTTAAAAATATTTATTAATGTTATTTTAACCAGATGCTAAAGAAATAGTGGTAAACAAGACAAAGTCCCTACCCTCAAAGAGCTTACAATCTAGAAAGCAGAAACAAAACAAAACAAAACAGAGTAAACAAGAAAATTTCATATCATATAGTCACCCCCGCAATCTATCTATATAACAGAGGAATATGCAAATTAGTGGGATGCAGTAACATCACGACCTGAACAGCAGGGACCTGAGGCTGCATGGCACCTGGCCAGGGTGAGGGACCTCAGGCCGCACCAACTGCCCTGGCAGGGCTTAACAACAGATCTCAGGCTGTGCCCTGCTCCCCACCCCCCGCCCCGGTGCCAGGCTGGAGGACCTTAGGCTTCGTCCTCCCTGCCCAGTGGGACTTGATGTGGGATCTCAGGCCATGCCCCTTGCCTGGTGGGGCTTGACAGGGGACCTCAGGCCATGCCTCCCACCCCAGCACCAGGCTGGGGGACCTGAGGCTGTGCCCTCCCTCCGCCCAGCAGGGCTTAATGGGGGACCTGAGACTGCGTCCCCCACCTGGTGCCAGGTTGGGTGGGGGACCTGAGGCTGCGCCCCTTCCCCAACCCCCCAGCTGGAGGGGCTTGACGGGGGTGGGGAGGGCCAGGTCTGGTCTTCTGCGTTTTTGAAGCACAGCGTGACCCAGACTCGGACAGGAGGGAGATTTTCATACACATTTTACTAATTTTCTTTCATCTCTTGAAACCTCTATTATAGAGAAAGGGAAAATAGAAATATTAAAATATTTCCTCTAATTCCCTTTTAATGTGCACGAATTTCACGCACCAGGCCACTAGTAAAGAATATAAAAGCCTGGCCAGTATGGCTCAGTGATTGTCAACTCATGAATCAGGAGATCACTGTTCAATACCCAGTAAGAGTACATGCCCAGGCTGCAGGCTTAATCCAGGCAAAGATTCTAACAGGAGAACATTGAATATCAGCACTTGAGTTCTCAAGGGAAAGAGCCATGTCTACTCTCTATTCTACACTCTGCAACATTCACAAGAATGTCTAAACTCACATTCAATAGAACTTATTAAAGATAACTCAGAATAATGGGAATGCAACTCAGTAAAATGCTGTTTTAGAACAAGCTCTATTGCTCAAGATTATGATGAATTTGCTTTCCTTCACGGCAGATGGCGTCATTAGACAAGTGAGTAAACCCTGTAGGATTTTGCAATAAAGAAAAAAATAAGAACAAATATGTAAAACTAGAGGTCCAGTGCATGAAATTCGTGCACGGGGGGTGGAGGATGTCCCTTAGCCCAGCTGCACCCTCTCCAATCTGGGACCCTTCAAGAGATGTCAGGGAAACCCAAGCCTCTGTTCTCTCCATCTCAGTGGCTGCCACCATTTCTTTATCTTTTATAACTGAAACTTTGTAGCATTGAGTGGAAGCCTAGGCCAGCAACTTTGGGTGGAAAGCTTGGCTTCCTCTGTTGCAGGGGAAACCCAAGCCTTCCTCCTGCTCTCAGTGGCCGCGGGATCTTGGTTGGGGTTTATTTGCATAATCTGCTCCTGATTGGCTGGTGGGCATGGCTGTGGGCATGGCTTGCAGGTGTAGCAAAGGTAGGGTCAAATTTGCATATTACTCTTTTATTAGATAGGATGTTTTTTAGGGGTCTCTTTCAGGTAAATTGTTTTGTATGTATAAAGATTATGAAGCAAATTCTATCAACAGGATTTTGGGTTTGATATGTCCTCCACCGCTACAGCCTAGTTCTCTGTATGTGTAGTATTTATAATCTATGATGATGTACAAGAGGGTGGGACTACAGCTAGTGTGCACTAGAGGAAAATGGATTTCAGTTTAAAGGGAGCTGTCCAATAACCAACAGGCTGAGCATTAGTGGAAGTGTTCGGAGACCATAACACCGTGCCTTAGGGATGTTGCAGAGAGAATGTACAGGAGACAATTACAGTGGCACCTCATCACCTGTTCTCCTTCCCTCTCCCAGCCTTAGGCATTCACCTTTGCACTCATTCATTAGGTAAAAGCCCCGGAGGGCAACCAACAAGATGGATTTTTAAACATGAGTCATCGACGTCATGTCACTAACAAGGGATCAACACATTACTTAAGAAAAGGGACCTTATGATTTGTTCACCTCAGAAACTAACACTTGGATCAAAATCAAGTCACAAGCATACCTTGCTTTATTGACCTTCCCAGGTGTTACTTTTTCTTTTCTTAAAACAAACTGAAGGCAAGACCTTCCACCAGCGGAAAAAGGTCACGACTGGTGTACTGCGATACTCGCTTTATTAGGGTGGTGTGGAAGCGGACCCACAATATCTGCAAGGTATGCCTGTATATTTTAAAAGGCACACACATACACCCACAAAGCCCGAAGCTGTGGGCACCCCGACATCAAATCAAAACCACACAAGGAGTTCAGGTTAACAGCATCAATTCCGACGGACTTGATTACACACGAA
Source organism: Antrozous pallidus (assembly GCA_027563665.1). NCBI lineage: Eukaryota > Metazoa > Chordata > Mammalia > Chiroptera > Vespertilionidae > Antrozous > Antrozous pallidus. The sequence continues at coordinate 39,271,049 of CM050520.1, read as the reverse complement.
AGCACAACAGAAAGCACACGGAAACCTCCTACACAGGGATCCCCAGAGGGAGCCCTCGGACCCAAAGCACCTGCCCGAGAGGAGCTAAGCCAGTGGGGAGAAGCGGCCGGCGAAAAGCGGGTGTGCCCGCCGCTCGGAGCGCCCGGCGTGAGCGCGCAGCCCTGGCCCCCGTGGCCCGGGAGCGCCAGGAGGCCCAGGGCGCAGGGGAGCGGGGCCCCTGCCCACTGAAGCCAAGGGAACTGTGGGGCTTGGCACCTCCCAAACGCCGCCAGGTTTGCCTTCTCCAGCCGGCTCCGCGGCTTTGCAGGTGGGACCCGGAGACTCCGGCCTCATCCCATCCCTACAGGTAGCGGGGATGCCAGGCGCTCCCGGGGAGCTGGCCCACGCTTACCTCCGGGCGCCGGCGCCGGCTCCTGTCGCTTTCCGCGGGACAGGTAGACCTTGGGCAGCAGCAGCGACACAGCCAGGACAATCCCCGAGGCCAGGGCCACCCTCTGCAGCGTGGAGTACGCCATGGCCGCTCGCCCTCGACACAGGTGCGGATGCGAACCGGAAGCGGAATCCCAGCGCCGGGGGTCTCCTCGGAGCGAACCGCGGGGTACGCCGACGGCGACGCGCGAGGGACAAGTGCAGTTCGGCGCCCGCACCTCCCACTCCGCGGGCCGGGCTGACCTGCTCCTCCCGCGAGGTTTCACTGCGAACGGCACTGCGCACTCCCAGCACTTGAGGAACTAACTCCTCCTACCCCTACCTCCCCGCCTGCACCTGTGCATCCTCCCTGTGCATCCTGCTGCCTGAGTAACCCACACTGCGGCCCTCCTCCATCCCCGCTGACCACCATTGTTCACTACCCACCCCAGACCACACTTCCTCATTACTTCAACAAACTGACAGTCTTCAAGCCCTCTACCCCCTACCCCTCGCATCCATTCTCCATCTGCGGCCAAAGCAGGGTAATGCTAACATGCAGGTCTAATGAGCTCTCTCCCCAGATTAAAATGTCTCAGCAACTCCTCTCTCTCCTCAGAACAACTGTCAAACTCCTTCCCAAGACCTCAAGGCCCCAGATCTTGTCTTACCAGTGTTCCTTCGAACTAGATCGTTTGCTATATCCCTGGCATGTTCCTTACTTTCCTTGCCCTTTACATCCCTGACATGTTCCTTACTTTCCTTTCCTTACTTTCCTTTCCTTACTTTCCTTTCCTTGCCCGGTTCCCTCTGCACCCCTTAAAAACTCCCAAAGAACAGCTGAAAAATACTACCCTCAGGGAATGTTTCTAGTCAGCCTCTCCTTCCTCTGTATCCCCAAAATTCTTCCTTACTGTCTGTATTGATCTATTTAATAAACATTCTCTTAGTTCTTACTGCATCTCAAACCCTGAAATGGTACCACAGGGGCTGATGAGGAAGATGGGTTCCATAATGGGGCAGATAAGACACCTCAACAAGAAAATGCAGGGAATATTTTGGACTCTATACATTAAAGTGAAGTCCTTCAGAGAGAAGCCTCTAAGAAACAAACTAATTTGCCCCTCAGGACCTAAAAAGTCTTGGGAATTGGAGGCACTGAGTTCCTTTACAGGCAGAGATGCGGAGTTGGGCTGACTAAAGAAGGATTGGTTGAAAGTCTGGTTAAGAATCAATTGCTAGTCTCCAAATCTTATTCCTCAATTATTTCAGCCAGGTGGTTGCCCCTACTGGTGCTGTTCAGGCATCATCATCATTAATATTATCAACATCATTAAATGTTATTGAGTACTTTCTATGATCCAAGTATTTTACATAGCAAAACAATTGATTCTTCTAACAATATTATGGAGCAAGCAATACCCATTTTACAGATGAGAGAACCAAAGAACAGAAAACTTAAGTAACTTGACAACAATTATGCAGTATAAATTGGAAGCTATTAGACTCAGTTGTACTTACTTTAAAACTTTCCCTCTTAACTACCAGTTTTAGTTTCTGGAACCAGAGAAGCTCTGGACTCATGGACAACATGTGCAGGTTAAGGAAGTAGTGACTGATGGGATATGACTTCTAAGAGGAATCTGGGATGACACTCCCCTCCCTTCAAAATTCTGGCGTGGATGACTGGTTAAACATTAATTCCATATTACAAGATTTTGAGAACAGAAGAATCAAGTTTGTGAGAAAGATGATGAATTTAGATTTTGACTAGTTGAGTTTGAGTTTCCATGAAATATGCAACTGAGGCTAGCCAGTTGGATATATGGGTCTGAAGCTCAGAAGAGATGTTTGTGCTGGAAACAAACAGAAGTCATTTGCCTATCAATAGTACCGAAGTTTGGCAGAAGATAATGTTAGCAAGAGTGCTCATGAAAAATGGTAAAAGGCCACAGTGGAAACCTATGTTACATCATTATGTTGAAGTTCCCAAGTATGAGGACCGAAATGTGACAGAAAAGAAGATAGTGACCAAGTGTTAAAATCATGAATGAATGAGGAGTTACTGGAAGGTTGGAAGGTACAGGAACAGATGAGCTAATATTCCAGAGTCCAAGCTCTGTACCCTACTCTGCTGAAGTCTTCAGTGACCACCTTCTGGCTGCCATATGAAGTCCCAGCTCATTGGGGTCCCCTTTGAGGATCTGCATAATGTATCCTCTTGCCTCAAATCATGCTCTCCTCTCTGGACCAGCAGCAGCTCTGCTTATTTCTCTCTCAGGATACCCACCTGGTTATCTTCCCTCCGTGTGTGTGTGTGTGTGTATTTTTATTTTTATTTCAGAGAAGAAGGGAGAGAAAGATAGAAACATAATTTGAGTAAAGAACATTGTCCTCCATAATGGGAGTGGGGCTTACCCAACCAGTTGAAGACCTGAACTGACCAAAAGACTGATCTCCTTGAATAAGAGAGAATTTTGCTGCAGGAGATCTTTGAACTTGACCTGTGGCATCAACTCTTCCTGGATCTCTAGCCTGCCAGCCCACCCTGAGGATTTTAGATTTGCCCATCCTCTATAATCACATGAGCCTATTTCCAATTCATTAAACACACTCTCTCTCTCTCTCTCTCTCTCTCTCTCTCTCTCTTCTCTTCTCTTCTCTTCTCTTCTCTTCTCTTTCTCTCTTCTTCCTTCACACACACACACACACACACACACACACACACACAATTCATTCTATTTCTCTGAAGAATTCTGACTAGTCCAGTAACTTTGGGTATTTCTAAAAGTGGAATTCCCCCATGAGTGAGGCTTTTCCATCCCAGAGGAGATTCCAAGGATGTACCTCTGTCTCTGAGAACAATTTTAAAGAAGATCCCATAAAGAACCACAATAGGTCCCATTGTAGGGAGTCCTAAACCCTTACTATAGGCAGGAAATGGGGGTGGTTAGCAAGGAAATGAGACCCAAGCACCCAGGACACTGAGCAGAAGGGAGCAAGGCCTGTTAACACTGAAGCCCAGAATGAAGAGGCTAAAGAAGGAAGGTAGGAGAGCAACAGGATGCACACAACAGAGTATGCTGGATCTGGCCCTAAAAAGATGGGTAGAGCTCCTATCAGGGATAAGAAGTCTATGATAAACATCTGTCAGTTATGGATGTCCAAAATCTTTGTAACACACTTTTTTTTGTCTGATGCTATCCACCTTGAGATCCTCACGTTCTCGAACTATAATCCAACAAACTAGAGTTCCTCTTGCCACTAGGGTGCAAATCCATTGCTCTTTTCCCCCAGGTATACACCCATGGCTGACTCTGGTTTGGAAAGATCTCTGAGAGGAAACAGCAATGGCTGGGCTGTCCGTTTTGATCAGCATAGATGGCAGCAAAGGACAGACATGGCTGCGGTTGGCAGTGGCCATCAGCTGCCTCCTGACAGGCAGAGTAGAGGCCACACAGGTCTGGAGTCAGCAGCAGCAGAGCTCCCTCAGGAGGCCAGCTCTGTGGTGTGGTTGTTGGAGGTGTTCCAAGCTCTGGAGCCCCTGTGTACTCATCTGTGAAATGGAGTCTGTGCGGCTCCTCTCCCCCGAGGTAGCAAGTGTGATGGAGCCTGGAAGGCAATCGTGTGTGAGACCATAACAGCGGCAGTAGCTGCAGTTCGGAGGCAGGTTGGAAGGAAGAAAATTGGAACGAGAGAGGGGAAGACAAAGTCAGAGGAAAATCAATCAGGAGGAAGCCTCTACAAGGCCCATATTTCTCACCTAAAGCTTATCTAGCTGGGTCTGGGTGGATAAAGATGGGAAGTAGGAGGACCCAAGCTTCCTGGTGGAGAATGGTCCAGGAGAGAAGGTCCTCCTGCTTTCCTACTCCCCTCACTGGCCCCGCCCCTGGCGGAAGAGCAGAGAGAAGTCACAGTTGGATACCTTGGGCCTTTCTGCCTTGAATGAGAAGAAATAGTCTTTGGCTCCAATTAATTAAGCAAACTGATAGAAATTCCCCTCTTAAGTCACACTTTGCATATCCATAATCCCTGCGCTACGCTTTCTGTATACTTTACCCCTGGGTAAAAATTGGTGAGCATTTAAATGCTTCCTCACATAATCTTGCTAAAGCACACTCTTGCCTATAAATATTCATGCCACTGCCACAACATTTGCAAGCTTTCCCCAAAGGTGAAATGTGCGTAATGTACTTTGTCTTCTGGGTATAAATATTATCCAATACATTCTGGTTAATATGAATACACTAATTATTCCTGTAACCCTTTTTAAAAGGGTCATCTCCATGATGTGAATTTTTAAAAGATGTAATTACAGTAATTGGAAACTTAATCTAATTAAAATTTGCTTTATCTTTAATGGGAATTTTTGCTAAAGAGGCAGAATGACAATTGGCTTTTTGATAATGACTGTTTTCTTTCTGCAGGGGATCAAGTTGGTGCGAACTGGAGAAGTAGGCAGTTTTGTGTCCGTCAGTGACTTTCTTCTTACGGCTCAGAACTTCTGTAGTGAGGATGGGTTTTAGTTACTGAGGCACTGAAGAGAGTGGAGGAAAGGACTAGGGAACCCTTTCTATTTCAACAGGTAAAGCTGCTCCCTTTCCTAGCAAGCAGCCTTCTGTTCCCTGAACTGTGATTGGTCGATTGGTCCACGACGGACACTTGATCCAAGCCTGGTGGGCCAGGCTCCCTCATAGGCTGAGCTGGTGCTGGAAGGATTTGTAGTGGATCTTATAGCAGACCTCATTGGTCCACCCTTGAGCTCACCAGAAGACAGTTTCTGTACATGGGTGGAGGGTCCTGTGTTTCTCTGGCTAAGGCTGTTCTCTGGCTTGAGCAGTAAGCTAGGCCTACTGGAGAGCAATCACCCACAGGGCAACCCTCAGGTGATGGGCTGGAAGGTGAATACTCCAGCCTCCTTGCACATTCTTTCTGAGGCATCCCAGTGGGATGGCGCTTCAGAGGTTCCAGCTGTGACCTGCTCCTTCACACATCCATTTGGGGCTTCCTCTCCTTCCTGTCTTGCTTTCTGACTTTCTCATGCCTCTTGAGATCATCTCCCAAGTAGAGCACTACACCCAAACTCTTGCCTTGGAGTCTGCTTTCTTTAGCGGAGCCCAAACTCAGACAGATGTAAGGTTGGGGTTTCCAGGTGACTATTTTCTCCCACCATATGAAATAGGCATACCAAAGGAGGAGAGATTGAGACCAGCAGGAACAAGCAGACATGAGAGGAATGGAGAGCGAGCCTGGCGGTGTTGAATCCTGGCTCCACCAAGACTCTCCTGCTCCTTCTTTCATTCTGTGAGCTGCCCTGAACCCTTCCCAGCCACATGAGCCATACATTTCTCCCATTTTTTTGGTACATGTTAAGCTCTCTTGAGTTAGATTTCTAGCTCTTGCAACTGAATGTATCATAACTTGCAGAGAATAAGAGAGTTTGGCCCAGCCAGTTTGGCTCAGTGGTTGAATGTCAACCTATGAACCAGGAAGTCATGGTTCAATTTCCAGTCAGGGCTCTTGCTCAGGTTGTGGGTCCGATCCTCAAATAGAGGGCATTCAGGAGGCAGTCGATCAATGATTCTGATCATTGATGTTTCTATCTCTCGCTCCCTCTACCTTCCTCTCTAAAACCAATAAAAATTGTATCTAATAAAAGAGTAATATGCAAATTGACCATCCCTCTGATCAAGCCACTCCCACAAGCTATGCCCACAGCCAATCAGGAGCGATATACAAATTAACACCCAACCAAAATGGCTGCTGCATACCTCCCTGATGTCTCTCTGCTTCCAGCATCCAGCCCATTGGAGCTCCTTTCTCTCACACAGTCCTAGGTGATGCCACCCTGCACCCTACACCTGTGCTCTCTGACTGGGATGCTCTGGCCTGAGACATCTGTTGTCTCAACCCCTCACCTCCTTCAAGTCCTTGCTCAATTATCACCTTTCTTGCTGATACCTTCCCTGGCCAACCTATCTAAGTAAAATACTCTTTATCCTCCTGACCTGTTTCATTTTTCTCCATGGCATGTGTCTTAGCCAGTTTGGGCTGCTATAATGAAGTGCCATAGACTGGGTGGCTTATAAACAACAACACTTGACTTCTCACAGTTCTGAGGCCATTAGTCCAAGATCAGGGTGCTGGGAGATTTGGTGTCTGGTGAAGGCCCTTCCTGGTTCATGGATCACCATCTTCTCCACATCCTCACATGCACAAGAGGCAAGGACACTCTCTGGGTCTCTTTTATATGCACTAAATCCACACATGAGGCTCATCACCTTCATGACTTACCCACCTCCCACAGGCTCTACTTCCAAGTACCATTGCATTAGGGATTAGGTTTCAACATACGAATTTTGGGGCGACACAGACATTCAGTCTGCAGCATCGCTTATCACCTTCTACAGCTTGGCACTTTAGTTTCTCTCCCGTTGCTCTAAGAGGGTCCATTAAGCTGCAGAGAGCAGGGAGTTGTGTCCATTTTTCTCACTTCTGTATCCCCAGTGCCCAGAACAGTGTCTGGCATATGGTAAACGTCAGTAAGTGTTCTTTGGATGGATGAATGAAGATGACGATGTCTGGATTCTACAAGTAAAGTGCTAGCACCTGAAACAGCTCCTAAACTCTCAGGAAACAAGTCTCATGCATATTACACAGCAGCTGGAAATCACAACTGGGTAAATGAAGTGGGACCAGGTTTACACTGAATCACTGATGGTCCATGTTCTCATGTTTGGCTTAGATGGTGTTTATCGTTCTGGAGCTGGTGGTCTGAATATGGTTTCAGTAGGAACTTGTGTGCTGCTGGGCTTCCGTCAATGTTTGTTCTTAATTTTCTTTTCTTTTTCCTTTTTTTAAACCCCACTTAAAGATATTTTTCCATTGGTTGTTAGAGGGAGTGGAAGAGAGAGGGAAAAACAGAGAGAAATATTGATGTAAAAGAAACACATTGATTGGTTGCCTCCTGCACGCATCCTGACCAGGCCTGGGCCAGGGAGGAGCCTGCAACCGGGGTACATGTCCTTGACCAGAATCGAAGTGGGACCCTTCAGTCCACAGGCTGACACTCTATCCACTGAGCCAAACTGCAGAGGGCTGTTCTTTATTTTATTTTCAAATATATTTTCAACTATTTTGAGAATAAAGCACATACAGTACTCAAATATATTTTAACTATTTTGAGAATAAAATATGTATATTCAGCATCTACTAAATTTGAATATATCGACAGTTCCTGATGTACTAGTCATATTAACTTTTTCTTAAAGTAGAGCCTAAAAAGATTATTCGCCATTTCCAATAAATATATGTTGATTTCTTATAAATGTGTCCATAAAAATTATAAGTTTGGAGTTTGTCATTGGTGAAACTGTATTTAATAAGAAACACAGGAATTAGATCACTTTGGTGATTCTGTATTGGGGGGAGGGCAAAGTTTTTACTGTTCTCTATCAAGCCTCTGAAACAGGTTAATTTAAGCTTTGCCTGAGGTTGCAAGGTGAACTTAAAATAGGTTGTCATTCTTCTCTACATTTCTCTGGGTATCAGAATGTCTTCAAAACTATGTAGCCAAAACAAAAGGCAGAAATAAATTGGGTGCCAAAACTAATAACAGAAACCCTCCTCAATAGCCTTCACTTTTGATATTTTTTTCAGATGGTAATTATTTTGTATTTGTGACAGTTGGGTGGTCCTGTATTTATATTGGTCATTAGCTGCACACAATGTTAAATAACAGTGGTGTCAGAGTATGTTCTGATCTTATTGTTGATGTTAATAAAAATAATTCTTTTTCAACATTAAGGATTATAACTTTTAGTCTGAGAACCTATGTCAAGGTGTATTGATATGCTAAATTATATTTTCAATTTTAAATCACTCTTACATTTATGGTTTGAATTTCATGTGGTAATTGTTGTAATATCTAAAAATATGCTAACTTCTATTTGATAATATCTTATTTAAGCCTTTTGCTTTCTTATTCAAAAGTGAAATTAATCTGAAGTAGTTTTATGTCTTGTCCAGTTTTTCTATCTGTATTTTACTAGCTTTGTGGGTGGAGAAGGTGAAACAATTAAGAAGTACAAGTTGCCAGTTAGAAAAACAATCACAGAAATGTAAAGCACAGCATAGGGAATATAGTCAATAATATTGACCATATATATAATATGGTGTCAGATGGGTACTAGAGCTATCTGAGTGATCACTTTGTAAGGTATATAAGTGTCTAACCACTATATTATACACTTGAAACTAATATATTATTTGCCAATTGTAACTGAAAAATATTTTAAAATTAAAAAACATATTTTACTAGCTTTGTAACAAATAACCTGAATATTTCCTTTAAAAAATTCACTGGAACAGTTCAATGTCATAATTGTTTGTTCCACATAGATATGAATGAATTCATTTGTGAAACTTTGTGTGTGTGTGTGTGTGTGTGTGTGTGTGTGTGTGTGTGAGAGAGAGAGAGAGAGAGCATGTGTGTATATACAATAGGAAACACTTTTTTGGGGGCAATTTTCTCAATATCTCCCATGATTATTAACTGTCTTTAGTCAATTTTGGTAATAACATTTTCCTAGAAATAATTTTATACAGTTTTACAAATATATTAACTTAGAGTGTTAATATGTTTGTAATTATTATAATTTTGTACATGTTTATGATTATTTCCCTGTTTTGTGCGTGCTTCTTTGCTTCTTTTTGATCTAATTAATAATTTATCTCTTTTATTTTAGTTCTTTCATACTTGGACAGTTAATAAATTATTCTTAATGAATTGATTTTTTATTTTTATTAATTTCTTCATACTACTTTTCTTAGGATAATTTTGTTTATTTTTTCTAATTTCTTTAGTTGGATACTTAAGTCATTTATTTTCATTGTTTTCTGTCTAATGCTTACTGTGTGGCTGAGACAATGCTTATTGGATACATATGTACTATTCCCTTACACATTATATTGTGCCTCGAAGTTTGGTTTCAGCCATGTGACTACTTCTAGCCAATGGACTGTGAACAGAAGTGATGCATGTGTTGTCTGGGCTGAGATAGTTAAGAGGCAATAAGTTTTCTCCATCTTCTTCCTTTATTGCAGTTTTGTAGGCCATGTGTTCCAGGATGGCCCAGATACAAGGCAGAATATCCTCTATCAGCCTACATCCCTAAGGGACTGTTTGAAACAGGCATGAAGCAAGAAATAACCTTCATTGTATTAAGCCTCTGCAATTTGGGAGTTCGCCTGTTCTGTTAGCTATTACTTATATCTTGTCTAACAATGTATTTAGACTATGACTCTTCCTCTGAGTATAGCTTTAGACATACCCAGAGTTTTTGATATATAATTAAAATAATGATTTATTTATTTTTTCTGTTCAGAGATGTATGTACCAGTTCCTCTTTGTTTGGTCCAGTTCTTCAAATCTCGATCTGGCCAGAACTCCAGGCCCTCTCGCTCCACCTAAGTCAGTCTATAAATGCAAACTGTGGCTGCCCACCAGGCCCCTCTTTGCCTGCTGCATCTAGTCCTGACTTGCTTCTGCTCAAATGCCACCCCCACCGGGTTACTGATTCTTGGTTCCACCTCTCCTTCACAAACCTGCTTCTCCTCCTTTGGTCTTGGCATTTGCAATCCACCTGTCAGATGTCTTGAGGCTTTTCTATAGACTAGCTTGGATTCAGCTCACTCCCTATAGATGACCTCAGGCAACTGGTGTCACAACCCAGCTCCTCCCTCAGGAAGGAGGTGTGGGGGGAATACATCCTCAGGTTCCCCTGTGATCCCACCCACTCTCATTCTTCCTCCTTCTCATGTTCTCTCTATTGGGGGTAAGATGTACATACTGCACTGAGTAGGTGCTTGGGGAGGTCTCAGTGCTCTCAGCTTGGCATAATGAGGGCTTTCTGGCGCTCCACTGGGAGGCCTGAGGGAGAGGGTGAAGACACAGGGCCACCACCACTGTTTTCGCAGTTTTGCAACAATCTGTATTCTTGGGCCTTTTCTAAAGAGGGAGTGTGGGAATGTATATGGTTTATAATGTAAATAATATACACTGACAAGATTGCATGCATAAAAGATGGATAAATAAAAGTGCAGGAATAAATAAGCCTCCTACCTCGGCCTTGCTCTGAGCAGTGAGGGAAATGGTAGGAACATCACACAGTAGGGCAGGGCAGCTGGTGGTTGCAGCCTCAACCTCTTTCTCCCCAGAAACTGGGTAGCCTCCCTGCCCACCCATCCCCCGGGACCCTCTTGTCCTAATTGCCACCCATATCCTACATTAGGATCCTACAGAGTGACTTCTTCACTCTGGGGCAGTCTGGTGCACAGAAAAAGCACAGGACAAATACTAACTAACATTGTAGCCTCCAGCAGGTCAACATCCCCCCTCCTGTGGCCCACCAGGCCTTGGTCTCCCATCTATAAGTGAAAGGATTTGGCTAGATGTCCTCCAAGTCATTCAGGAATGAGCTTTTATCATTCTTCTTATTACAGGGGTGGTGTGATAGTCCCTATTTCTGGGCCTCAGTTTTCTCATCCATTAAGAGGGAGTTCCCATGGGATGTCTCAGAGGCTCCTCCCTCTCTGTGCCCCGCTAGGTGGCTCTGACTCTCCTGACTTCCTTCCAGATTTCACTAACAGGGAGGCTCCCTACTCCTCTCCTCCCGTCTTTAGTGCAGTCAGCTCTGGCATGGGCCTGGGTCTTTGGCTGGCAGTCCTCAGGCAGACTGAAGCAGCGTATCCAGATAGCTTCCCCTCTGGACCTATGACAGGTCAGACACTGTGGCCACCCTTCCCTCCCTGGCCTGGTCCAGCATGACTGAGGGGACATTTACTGCCCAAGGGGCGGTACTCCCCAAAGCCCTGTTCTGTGCTTGCACCTCTGTGCTAGTTAGGGAGCAAGTGCCTAAGGTGGGGAGTTAGTGGAGAGGTACCTAAAAATAGAAAGGGATCAGTACCCTAAGGGAGTGTGAGAAGGCTTGGAAGGCCAAAGGAAGCCAGCAGGGAGTCAGGGAGGGAGCTGGGGACCTTCTGTCTAGACTAGCAGGAGACAGGGGCTTTCCTAGGATGGGCACTGGCTTGGACCCAAATGCAGGCAGGGCAGCCTCTGGGTTGCTCCTATGTCCACCCAGCAGATGGCAGTGTCTGTATGGAAACCCAAGTGATGACAGCTCCTGGGATCACCAGAGGAAGATTTTATAGGCTAGGAGCAGGAAGTTGACCACTGTCCCTCCTGTCAGAGTGCTGGATGACTCAACCACCCTGGTGAGTTGCTAAGGTGAGGCTTGTGCAGGAGTGCTGACCCAATAGTGGCGGGTCCCTTCTTTCTCCCAGGGGTTAGATCCACCTGTCCTGCCCAGTGCTTAGGCTTCTGTGGGCTTGGGTGGAGTTAGGATTGATCACAGACCTCAGGGCACACCCACATGGGGAAGCCCACCCCTGTATAGCCAGCTCTGTGACTGCAGCTTGTCTGCATGTCTCAGGTTAAAGCTGCTCTGGGTAGCTTCCCCCTTTGTCTGTCTGTCCTATCCTGTCTCTGGGCCCTGTAGCATGGCTGGGCTGTGTGGGCCTGAGCTTGTTCTCAGTGGCTCTTCACTGACCTGGCCACTTCTCCAGATACAGCTCTATATGTCCCCCACAGTGCCATAAAGAATGAAGCCCAGAAAGGCAGACAATGGCTCACCGCTGGAACCCCAGCTGGCCTCTCAGCCCAGACTGCAGAAAAGAAGGCCAACAGATGGGCAGTGGCGGTCTCTTTGGTTTTACTCAGGAGTCTCTGGTGCAAACGGAACAGAATAGCCCAAGGAAGGGAGACAAATAAGCAGTGAATCTGAGACTTCCTGCAGCCCAACGACAGACTCTGCCTGACTGAAAATTGTTCCAGACCCCTGGTGGCTGGAGGACCTGGGTAGCAGGTCTTCACTACAGCTGTCACTAACCCGCCCAGGCCATTCTCTGTGTACCTGCTTCTCCTCTGCCACACATAGTCTGTGTGCCTGCTGAGTTCCCAGCTCCTTTTACTCATTATTTCTCAATTTCAGTTTCCCACAAACTTCCATGGCCCTTCAGGAGTTATGACCCCATACTCAACTGCAAGTCCTTTCTGGATGCATTTTTTTTTTCACCTTCTACTCCTGCTATTAACGGGTTTTCTCCTACATTACGATCCAGGTTCCAAAGGTAAGGATCTGATTTGCCATCTCCTGGCCAGATACCAAGTTCTTGTTCAATTGGTTGTACTGGGGGATTGCATAGTACAACTCTCGCTGCCAGGAGAGAGCAATTTCAGAGGCGGTGACAGCATGCCAGGAGACTACTCACAGTTGGGCAAGTGATGCCCTGCACAAGGGTGCCTGGCAAGCGGGGGCTGCCATTCCATCTGCCCTCCTTGGCAAGCCATGCAGCTTCATGTGGGGCTGCATCTGCCCAGGGGAAGGGAGAAGGGGTGTCTTTGGCAGAAGAAAAGTGGTCCTGTGATGTGTCAGATGCTATGATTAGCACATAATCTTTTTATTACGTAGGGCTATGCATCTCTTATCTCTTTCTATTCTATCCTGTCAGCTAGTTTTTGCTGCATAACAAACCAGCCCTCCCTGCTATGGACTGAATGTTTGCATCCCCTTCAAATTCATATGTGGAAGCCCAGTGTAATGGCATTTGGAGGTGGGACCTTTGGGAGATAATTAGGTCATGAGAGTGGAGGCCTCATGAATGAGATTAGTGCCCTAATAAATAGAGTCACAAGAGAGCTGTTCTCCTTCTCTCTCCTCTGCATGGGAGGTTGCAATAAGAAGGTAGCCATCTACAAACCTGAAGGAGAATTCTCAACAGGAACCAAATCAGCCAGCGTCTTGCTCATGGCCTTCCCAGCTTCCAGAACTGTGAGGGGGGAAAAAGTGTTGGTTGTTTAAGCCACCTGGCCTATGGTATTTTGTTATAGCAGCTCAAGCTAAGACACTCCTCTAAATTAGTGACTTAAAATAATAACCAATCATTGCTCATGAGTCCATGGGCTAGCTGGGTGGTTCTGCTGATTTGTCCCTGGATTCGTTAATGTAGGCTAAGCCTCCTCATGTGTCTGCCATTGGCTGGAAGCTTAGCAAGGGGCTGGATGACCCAGGATGGCATCACTCACCTGGCTGACAGCTCTGCTTCTGAAAGTTGGCTGGCTGTCAGTTGGGGAAGCAGGGGCAACTGGCTACATGTCACTCATCATGTTTGCCTGGCAGCTCAAGGTTCAAAGAAAGTAAGTGGAAGCATGCAAGACCTTTTTAGTACAGGCTCAGAACTTGCACAGTATCTCATCTGCCATATTCTTTTGACCAGCAAGTCACAAAACCAGCCAAGATTCAAAAGGCAGAAAAAATACTTTTGGTGGAAAATGCTACAAGTCACATTTTCATAGGGTGAATAGAAGAAATAGAGGTTGCAGCCATTTCTGCAACCTGACCATGAGGTTCCATTACAGGCAGGGAAATGATGACCTGAGAGGAGACCAAACAAAGCATACCCCCAGGGAGCTCTTGTGGGTAGAAACACACAAGAGCTCCTAAGCCTTAAATACAGATCTAACGCCTTAGATATAGGCTGGGTGTTGAGGGGTGGGGGTGAGGAAACTATGAAACTTCCTGTTCACTAAGTGTCCTGTCTTTGCTCTCACAATTCATATAACATGAAATTCTCATAGCTGTCAATGGCTTCCTGAAATCTATGCCCTTCCAGAACACACTCTTAGACAGCATGGGTAATATCTATGGGAGGGTCAACTTACTACCTTGACTTCTCAGGGTCTCAGCTTCCTTTTTCCATCTGCATTTGGCTTCATTCCCACCTCCAAACTACTTTAGCAGCCCTTGCCTAGAGACACTCTTGACCTTGTCCTTACACAAACTACTTCACCTTTTGAAGCCTTATCCTCTGGTATTTCCTGGCTATTGTGGAGCAAACACAAGTGAACAACCACTGGAGTCCAGACCAAATTAAAATTTAGGGAGCCTTTATTAACTGGCCGATGACTGCTCTGCCTTTCTCCACACAGGGAGTCCTGAGAGCAGCCCCAACCCTTTGTGCAAGACCGCTTTTAAGCACATTTACCACATCTTGTTTTTGCAGAGCAAGCAATTTAAGACAAAATAGTTTTTCTTAAGTAATGTCAGGGTCATGTTATTGATGACCATGTTATTTACAGGGTCATCCTGTTCTTCAGAAAGCTGACAGTGTTCTATCTTGCAAGGCTATTTGCAAGATAGGGATTGCAGCTGGGATTCAAGACTAAGTTGACTAGGAGGAAGCATGCTCAAAAATTTCTACTCTCTCACACTGGCGACCACAACCTTATATTTTCAGGATGTTCACATTTCCTTGAACTTGAAAGCTCTTCATGTTTTTTTTTTTTTGTCCTAAAAATGTTTTGGTCTTCTGGTTTCAATTCTTCTTGATCCTTCCATTGATCCATCACATTTACTACTGTCTTATCAACACATTCAGTTCAACTGACCTCTGTTTTCCCACTGCTCTTGTTAGCAAACTCCTAATCCTGTATCAGTCCGAGAATTCATCTTTCCTTCTCTGCATCCTGGGAGCTGAGTACTACTGGGGACAGTCACCCAAATACAAGGAGCAGAATGCTACAAATTATGGGCTCCTTTCTGCCAGGCTCACAGTACTGCTCATCCTTCCCTCTGTTGGTCCCCAGTACCTTGCCTCCTGCTTTCCACAGAAACTATTGCAGATTTTCTCCCTCTTCTCTGATTTTCCTCTTACTCACTCATATCACAAAGCCCTATGAATAGAAACCTTCATACGGTAACTCCTTTGATGGCCTTCTCTATCAATAATGAGTTGCAACCTCTCCTAGTCTATTAGCTCTGATCTAACTAGTTCTCAAACTCCAGCTCTTCCTTCCTCTCTCAGTAGCACCATTTTGATGTTAGGACCACATTAATAGTCTCTTTAGGTTTAGCCTAGAGGAGACACATCCATGTAGCTGATGTGGGTGCTTTCACCCAAGATAAGACAGGGGCAAGCTAAAGAAGGAAAAATCAAATTTCATGCACTAAAAACATCCAGAACAAACTAAAAGTCCAAAAGGATAGTGGCAGAGTTTGGGTTGTGGAGCAAGAGTTTAGAGTCACATGAGAGATAGTATCACAAGGAAAAGCAGAAGAGGAAGGAAGAAGGGAGTGTGGGTCTGGCTGATTTCTCAGCAGCCTTGGAACACCAAAATATTCTTCCTTAGCTTTTGGATGCCATGAGGGAAATGGATGGGGGTATAGATTGATTTAAATGTGTGGCAGAAGCAGGGTGAGACCAGGTTTCCTCTGGATTCTCCCAGAGGAAAGGAGAATGTTCCCAGGAAAAGAGGAGGTGACTGAGGTTCTGCCTTCCTTCCTGCTGGATTCTTCCTTTTGACAAGTGCACTGGTACCTTCCCTTCTGGGTTGTGACAGCCAGGCTGAGGGCAGCCAGACTGAGAGTGGGAGAAGGGAGGGGGAAGAGTTGGGGATTGTGACAGGATGTCTTGCACATCCAGGATGTCCTGCAGGACAGTGTGTCGCACACAGTAGGACCTCAGTGAATATTTGTTGAATGAATGATAAATGACTCAGCACATTCATACAGGTGTGGGCATATCTGGAAGATGATTTGTCCATTTGTTGCTTTCTCCCATCCAGATGAGGCTATCTGAACCCTGGCTTCATGAAGACTCATGCTCTCTGTGTGGGTCCCCAAGGCCAAATGAGTTAATATCACACCAGATCAATGCTAGCAAAGCAGAGTTCTTCCCCTTCTCCCCCTCCCATCCCAGGAGGTAGTATGTTTTCATGGGAGGATTTCTGGACTCAGAATTAAACACTGGTGTCCTGGTACCTTCATCATCACTAACTTGTTGAGTGAGTTGGAAAGGTCACCTATTCTTGGGGCCTCCATTTCCCTTGGGGGTAATGATCTCTACCTTTATAGGGCCATTGCAAGATTAAATAATCTAATGAGTTGAAAGAGTTTTAAGGTCATAAAACATGGTGATGGGGGTAAGGTTGTGATGGTAATGATACTGAGTGTAGCATCCAAGATAAGATAAGGTCTTAAAATATGCAAGCTTGGTGAGAGCAGAGCATGTGGGTGATTCTTCTCTGGAGTCTCCCAGGACATGGTAGGGGAAGTACATAATGCCAAGTAAGCCAATGAA
Organism: Antrozous pallidus; assembly: GCA_027563665.1. Taxonomy (NCBI): domain Eukaryota; kingdom Metazoa; phylum Chordata; class Mammalia; order Chiroptera; family Vespertilionidae; genus Antrozous; species Antrozous pallidus. The sequence continues at coordinate 39,254,444 of CM050520.1, read as the reverse complement.
TGGAAATGAACTTCCTTCTTCAAAAGATGCTAGGAGTAACCCATATCTGAAGGTTTTAGGCCTAAGGAAGGTGAGACTTTCCATTGCTTGTTATTCTTCAGGGATTAGCTATTCTTCCTTTGGTTCCCATCCACCCATCGCTCTGGGCCTCAAAAAAAACAGTGTGGAGTCTGAAGCCTCCAACTTCACCAAGTGCCTCTTCTGAACTTTGTCATATGGACTTGCTACCATCACTGTGTGTAGTGTGGCTGGCTACCCAAAGGGCGGGAAATGCACATCGTCAGCATCTGCTAACCAATGACTCCCTCATGGAAATGCAACTCAATGCAAAACTGAAAGCAATAATTATGCTAACTACATCTATTTCTTGTTATTGGGAGCTATTCAATAGGGTAGCTGAATTATTGTATAACTATGTGTCATTTTACAGTTTTCAATTTCTTAGTTATATTTGACCCAAACTTGTTAAAAATATATAAATTGGAGTCCAACCCACTGATTAAAACCATGCATGAGACCATCGGGCACCCTCTGGAGCTGGCAAACCAGTGCCCACCTACCTTTCCCTCACTTCACAGCTGGCCATTGAGGATGCTCAACCTCAGCCCCTGGCATTGTCATGGGTCAAGGTAAGTGGAGAGAAGACACTGAGGTTCAGGTGGCTGTGAGAGGGCAGATTTGATCTGAGCTCAGAGAGCAGACCTGGGATCAGAAAGAAAGCACTCCAAGCACTCTGGAAGGACACGTGGCACAAGGACTCTCTGATGTCAGTGGACATTTTCCAGCCTGTTTGCAGCTGGTCTGGAAGGGGAACCCATAATCAGGAAGGCTCTCCTCTCCCAACCTAGTTGCGGTGGCTCATGGCATGATGGTTCTGCTCAACCTTGTCTCCCTTCCTCTGCTCTTCCAAGACCACCCCCTGTCCTAGTGCTGTGCCCCAGCCATGCAGCCCCTGGGTCTATCTCCCCCACACACCCCTCCAGCCATATTTGGCCCCATATTTGACTCTAAGAATGAACCTGGTGGGGGCAGATTGGGGAAGAGAATGTGAGGAGCCTCAGCCAAATATCTGCCCCCATTCCCTGCCACCCATTTCTGTACACCATTCTGATACTGGTACCTTGGGCACCCCTGTAATCATCCCTTTATTCATGATATAATAAACATTAATTGAGCACACAGTATGTACCAGGTTCACTTTAACCTGCATTTGTTGATTGAAACATGTGAAATGCTTATGGAGACGTTTTGGTAATAAGTAAAGTGTCAGGGCTAGATGCCTATGAAGTCAGAGCTCCTGGTCTTCTAAAGATGGCCCATGGATCCACTTACTTGCTCTGAAATTTGGGTAAATTATTCAACTTCTGTGCCTCATTTTTCTAGTGTGTAATAAGAAAAGAATATTAAGAATTAGAGGCCCAGTGCTCAAAATTTGTGCACTGGAGGGTGACCCTTCGCCTGGCCTGTGCCCTCTCACAGTCCAGGACCTCCTGGGGATTGGGCCTAAGCTGGAACTCAGACATCCCTCTCACAGTCCGTGGCTCTCACAGTCTAAGACCTCTGCTCCTTACCACCCACCTGCCATGGAGGTGGGAGAGGCTCATGCCATCTCCACTGTGCTTGCCAGCTGTGAGCCCGACTTCTGGCTGAGCAGGGGCAAGAAGGGGGAGAGTGTGGCTCAACCAGAAGCTGGGCTCACTGCTTCTTAGCACTGGCCCCAACCTCTGCCCATTGGTGTGTGTGTGGGGGGGCGATCTGGGGCCAGACTGGCTTGGGGAGGGGCTGTGGGAGGTTGAGGCACCATGGTAGCCCCATCCAGCCTCTGTGGAAGGAGGGGTCGTAGCACTGGACCAGGATTGCCAAGGCTGGCCTAGTGGAGCAGGCTCACTGGCCCCACTCCTCCCGCACTGATTATTCCAGAAGGTCATCTGGAAGGTCATTTGGCTGTTCGGTCTAATTAGCATATTACTCTCTCATTATTATATACTAGACTAGAGGTCCGGTGCACAAAATTCATGCATGGGGGTTGGGGAGTGGATGTCCCTCAGCCCAGCCTGCACCCTCTCCAATCTGAGACCCCTTGAGGAATGTGTGACTACCCATTTAGGCCCAATCCCAGTAGTATCGGGCCTAAATGGGCAGTCGGACATACTTCTCACAATCTAGAACTGCTGGCTCCAAACTGCTCACCTGCCTGCCTCCCTGATTGCCCCTAACTACTTCTGCTTGCCAGCCTGATCACCCCCTAACCACTACCCTGCCAGCCTAATTGATGTCTACCTGCTCCCCTGACAGCCTGTTTGCCCCCAATTTCCCTCCTCTGCTGGCCTGGTCACCCCTAATTGCCCTTCTCTGCAGGCTTGATCACCCCCAACTGCCCTCCCTTGCAGGCCTGGTCCCTCCCAACTGCCCTCCCCTGCTGGCCTGATGGCCCACAACTGCCCTCCCTTGCAGGCCTAGAACCTCCCACTGTCCTCCCCTGCAGGCCATCTTGTGGTGGCCATCTTGTGTCCACATGGGGGCAGGATCTTTGACCATATGGGGGAGCCCTCTTGTGTGTTGGAGTGATGGTCAATCTGCGTATTACTCTTTTATTAGATAGGATAGAGGCCTGGTGCATGGGTGGGGACCGGCTGGTTTGCCCTGAAAGGTGTCCCGGATCAGGGTGGGGGGGTCCCTTGGGATATGGGGCGGCCTTGGCAAGGGGCCTGTGGTGGTTTGCAGGGTGGCCATGCCCCCCAGTGACCCAAGCAGAGGCCCTGGGATCTGGGATTAATTTATGTTCTACAATTGAAACTTTGTAGCCTGGAGCAGAGCCAAGCCTTCTGCTCGCTCCTTGATGACAGCCATTTCTGTTTGAAATTTTGTAGCCTAGAATGGAGGCCTAGGCTAGGGCTGTAGAAGTTTGGCTTCCTCCATCGCCCCGGCAACCCTAGCCTCTTCTCTCTCCAGCTCCATGGCTGCTGCCATTTCTGTTGGGATTATGTATCTTCCATAATTAAAATTTTGTAGCATTGAGTGGAGGCCTAGGCCGGCAAGTACAGGTGGAAAGCTTGGCTTCCTCTGTTTAGGGAAACCCAAGCCTCCCTCCTGCTCTCAGTGGCGGCAGCCATCTTGGTTGGGGTTTATTTGCATAATTTGCTCCTGATTGGCTGGTGGGCGTGGCTTGATCAGAGGTACGGTCAATTTGCATATTACTCTTTTATTACATACTATTATTATAGACTAGAGACCAGTGAATGAATTCATGCACAGGTGAGGCTGATCAGGCTGGGCCAGCCAAGGGAGGGGCTGCAGATGGTTGGCCAGCTGGCCCCACCCCCATTGGGACGTGGGGGGCCGATCAGGGTTGGGGTCAGCCAGGACTGGGGGGAGCTGTGGGTGGTTGGCCAGTTGGCCTCACTCCCTGGTCAAACTCCTGGTCGAACTTTCAGTCAAGGGCACAATTTGCATATTAGCCTTTTATTATATAGGATGGTAAGGGTATGGTAAGAATCAAATGAGATACTAGGTAGAATCATGTAAGATTACAACCAGTTGGCTATTTTTGAATTGCGAAACACTAAATTTATGTGGTTTAACATAACAAAGTGCTTAGCACAGAGGTTGGTGCAGAACAATTGCTCAGTATGTGGTAGCTTTCCTTCTTATTATCCAAATGATATAGGCCTGACAGTGACTTCTCTGCCCTCACCTGTGTGCCTTACTCAGGTTTGGGGACAGTCATGTTAGAGCAGGCAGTGATGGACGACAGTTGAAGACCAGCTGAGGAGCTACCTAATGCTGTCTAGGAGTTGGCATTTCATTAGGTGTTTTTCAAAGTGGTACACATCAGTGAAACAGAAACTTAACTATTAAAGCTAATTAATCTCTCTCGATTACTTTGAGTTTTATTTCTAGGAAATCATAATGGAATGGGAATTATCTCTATACCTAATCACAGCTAATGTGGCCATTAATCAAATATATATATATATATATATATATTTGAGTGCCAGGAAGAGGCAGAAGCAGGAGCATGGTGACCATGAGCTGGTAAGAGTACAGTCCTTGAGGGGCAACAAGGGGACTAGGAGGCTGGGAGAGAGTCTGTTTACTGGAAAGCTTGAATCTTGGAGTAACACAGAGCCTGGAAGCCAGGGCCCTGGACAAAGCCCTTCTTTCTCGGCATCTTTTTCTCTTGAAGGACCAGGCAGCGCTGTCCCTGGAAACATGAGAGGTTCTATCCTGCCGGGAACCAGCCTGCTCAACCTGTGTCCAGAGCTTCTCCCACAGCAGCACTGGTCTCTGCTCCAACGCACAGAGGTGAAGAGTGAGGTAGCATCTGTCAGCCTTCCCATGAGCATCTGTCGGCAAGGCAGGCTTCCCAGGGCTCCATGGATTTTCCAGTACTCCTAGGGCTCTTTTGCATTCCCTCCATCCAGGACCCAATTCCTAGTTCTCCAGGAAGTGAGGCAAGGCCTTTAGCTCTGTAGCCTCCTGGAGCCTGGGACTTGGCAGAGCAAAATACCAATACCTGCAGCAGCTGCCAGCCCCTTCCTCTTTGCTCTCATCTCCCTCCCCCAGCATGTTCCCAGTTCCAAGACGAGTATTGATGGGGACCCTGAATTCCCTTTGGCTGTTAACAAGGAGACTGTACTTTTATTTGTGGTGCCAACAAACTGCGTGGCAAGGAGAAAGTAGAAATACACTGCGGTTCACCAGCCATCGACTCAGAGCAGGAAAGCCCCACCCACGTGTTGCTCAGGAAGCAATGGAGGCTCAGAGAAGGGGAGGGGCTCACCCAAGGTCACCCAGCGAGAGTCTCTTTTCCTTGCTCTAATAAGCTTTTCTTTCCACAATTTTAAGTGCCAAACTGTAGGCCACCCTCGGAGAAGAAGAAAAACATGAGAGCCAATCTCAAAGTTTGCATCTCAGCCATGGAACCCTTTGTGTTACCAGGCCCTAGGGAAATTCGCCGCGCCCTTCTCCCCCAAGTTTGAAGTGAGGAGGCCCCCCCTCTTGAAAAATCAGTTACTAGTAAAATGCCCTCCTTTATGCACATGCCAACTTTGACTTCAAAAAGACTTTATTCCCAAGGATAAACAACTCCTTGTTTGTGTAATATAATTAAGTGAAGGCATCTTTAAATGTCATAGTAGCTTGTGCCCATTTCAAATTGTTATGCATCAACAGAACTTAACGAGATAGCCAAGCCTTCCCCGTGCTGTGAGACTGAGATAAGCCACGGCACTGTGGGCCCTTTAATAGATTGCCAAAATAAAGCATTTTCTATGCAAATTATTCATGCTGTGGGACAGTTAATCGCTTGCCAAGAGCCCGCCCACTGCCTCTCTGCAATTAGTCGTGAAGTTGAAGGAGCTCCAGACTCTGCAGGCACACTCAGGCCCTCCTGCTCCAGCTGCTGGCATTCAGGTGAGTGGAAACTTCCCTGGTGGTGGGGCCTGGATGTCCCTGCACAGAGGCAGGTGAGGGGTGTGAAGGGCTGGGCAGGAGGTAGGTAGTGAAGGGAGAGAGGGGAGGGTGGTTCCTGGAGTATTGCACTGGCCCAGCACCTGACTCTGCATGTGGTGTGCCCTTGGGCAGCCTCCGTTTTTCCATCTGTAAAGTCAGGGTGGACACGGCTCTGATGTTTCAGGGACAAGTGGCAAAAACAAACAGAAAACCAGGAGCAAGGTTAGGCCGTTCCCTGCTTAAAGGAGAAGCCATTTTCGGCTCCTAGGAAAGCAGTCTCTCAAGATTAAAGTCGGGGTTTGAAATCAGGAAAACCTGGAGGTCCCAGCCCACCACCACTTCTGTCCAGGCAGCTGTCATCATAAGACACAGGAAGGACTTGTATGCATGCATATGAACATAACCAATGAATGAAAGACACTGGGGCGGGGAGGGGGGGAAGCTGGGGATATGTGCTGGGGGGTAGGGGAGGCTGGGGGGAGGATAAGGGGGAGGGGGAAAGAAAAACATGTACTACTATTATACTGCAAAAAAAATAAAAAAATTAAAAAAAAATAAGACACAGGAAGGAGAGGCCCCACTAATATAACCAATAACTAGAGCTTCCCCTTACCACACCCAAACCAACTTGCTCTCTCCAGGTCCCCCTTCCTCTCTCCCAAGGCTGTCTCTGAGGCTCTCAACCTCTCTCCATGTCTCTGTCTGTCACTGGCTCTCGTTGTCTCTTCCTCCCAACAGCTGGCTGTGGGAGCCTCCCCAAGAGGGGCTGGATCCATTGGCCCCAGAAACACAACCAGAACAGATTTGATCTGGGAAAAGAAGATTGGGGTTTTTTGCTCTCAAAGAGCTTGTGCATGGCCGCACCCCCGACCTGGGACCAGACGTCCACTCCCCAAAGGGGATGGTGCCAGCGCTGTAGCCTCCAATCCCGATTTGGTGAGATGGGCTAAACCCAAAATGTCCAAAGGAGCAAACTTGCTCAGTGAGAGACCAGGGAGCCGCACGGGGATAAAAGTCACTGGCGTGCACACATGTGGGAGAAGGGATTGTTTTGGGGTTCTAGGCAGCTTTCAAGGCTAATTGCTCACTTGGTAGGTTAGGGCCTATGCAAATCCCTGGGTTCTTAAGTCCACACTTTGCTTGCTTAACGCAGGGTGGTTTTTCTCATTAGGGTTTGTTAGTACATTAAAATGGCAGTCATTTAACTGAGGAGAGTGAAGGATAATGGATACTTGCCTTGTTATTCTCCCACAGCCATTTGATGCACCAGGAGCCCCCTGGGAGGACACCAATGAAAGGATCATTTGGTTGGGATCCCGTGCATCCTTCCCATGCTGGGGGCTGGTGATACCAACAGCCCACACAGGCGGAACGTGCTGCGGAGCCTCCCCACAAGGCAGGGGGCAGCTCCAGAAACACCTGACACCTGTTAATCCTCCCGTGCAGAGGTCAAGAGCCTGGAGGCTGCTCTCAACATAGAAACAGCTGGGAGGAGCACCCCATTGAGTCCTAGCTGCTGAGTCACATTAGAGACAAAGGAACTGCTCAGATTAGCCAGTTGCTGCTTCTCTGGGCTTCCTCCTCCCTCTCTCCTTGGCCACTAAACCCCACCAGTGGCCTCAGTGTGGCCCAGGAGGCCTCACTCTGGTCTGGCTCAGTATCACATCTCGTCTTTACCGTGGGCCCCACGGCTGATCAGTTTATTCTAATGTGTAATGGGGCTCACCTGATTCACCTGCCCAGGATGCCAGCTTTCTAAGCTTAGAGATGCCCTTTGCTCAGACCAGCTTTGCTCCACCAGCCCTATCTCCAGCTGCTGTGACTGAGGCCCTATCACTTGCTGATGTTCAGTCCTCCTTGCCCACCTGGCCATGGTTCTCGGATTATGGTCCTGAATTCCCATCACCAGGCCCAGCAAGCAATCTGCAGATACTTTTCCCCCTGCGTGGGATCAGGGGCATTGAGCTTGAGCTGAGTTATGCCTGGTGTTTGCCCCTATGGCCTCCTTGTTCCTATGGCTTGGCTAACTCTCAGGCAGCGTCTGGGAGCAGGTGGAGGATGATCAAGGCGTGGATCCTCCCTACTTCCTCATCCTGGACTGGCTCCAAATCCAAGGCCCCTTAACGCCCTTCTCCGTCAGCAACTCAAGCTTGCTTTTTTATTTGTGGAGTAGCCATCAAGCTGCCCACTGAGTGCTTGTGACTCTGGATATGTGGTCTGGGCTAGGGGAAGACAGGGAGAAGGCAGAGCTATAGACTCTGAGCCCTACATGCAAGGGCAGGCCTGAAAGGCTGCAATGAGGAAAGTCCAGGGGGTGAAGAGAGAAATGGGGCAGAAGGGGCATGTAGGACGCTGAGAAAACTACACACTCAGAAAGTAGCCAAGGCCTTACTATGTTGTCAGCCTTGGGAAGAGAATAGATGAGTCACCCTCCATCCTCCTCATCCCATCCCCATTCCAGGGACCCTTCTGCTAAGGTGATGTTCTGAGACAGATTCCCTGTGGGCCTCACAGTATCTGGGGGTTAACCTGGGGACCCATCCTCCCACGTGGACATCGTTTCTGTAGAAAATGCATTCTGAATACCCGATGGCTCCCAAATGGGTTTCTGCAGTGTCAATCCTGCATAGCCAGAGTTCGCTCTGTTGGACACGTGCAGCCTTGCTCCACTGGACAGGACGCCTGATGGACCGTGACCATGGTAGCCTGTTTCCCTGCCTCTTTGCTGGCCAGTCCTATTTTTCCCAGAGTGCCCACCAGTGCTCAGGGCTCACACCTAAGTGACCTAGGAATTTGTATATTTAATTCTTCCTCATCCTAGTGATTCTAAGACCCAGCCAGGAGTGGGAACTCTGATCTCCTCAAGTGCTTCTTAAAGTTCATTGTGCATCCGAACCATCTAGAGCAGCGGTCACCAACCTTTTGGGCACTGACCACTAGTGGTCCATGGACCACCAATTGGCAACCACTGATCTAGAGAGCTTACTAAAGTATAAATTCTTGGGCCCCACCTTGAGTTTCAGATTCAGGAGATCTGAGGTGGGGTCCAAGAATTTGTGTTTCTAACAAGTTCTAAGGTGAAGGACAAGCAAGTCCATGGATCACACTTAGATTAGCCAGGGTCTGGTCCAGCCTCTGAGCAAAACAGGGAATGCTGGCCACCCCTGTAAATGCCAGTCCACGAGGGACCTGGTTCCCACTTGAGGAGAGCAACAAAGTTCAAGTTCAACCCAAACAGGCCAAGTTGCCACATGTGGGGCCTCTGCCCAAATAGCCAGGGCATCAAGAGCGTCAGCCACTGTCATTGGCTGATTCCTCATTAACTGATTGTCACTGTCGTCAGAAACTTGGCCAATGGCAATCAATCAGGGGGCCCGCGCTGCCTTAAATACCAGCAGAGCAAACAGCCTTAGACAAAGCTGTGCCATATATCAATTACCAAGAGGCTGCGTGCTCCTCTGGGTGGAGGGAGCTGGAGCAAGCGGCCAGGGCTGCTGCCCCAGCTGATAAGGGCCCGCATTGTTCGGGGACAGCTGGCAGCCCGATAAGGGCCTGCATGCCTGAGATAATGGCAGTGGGCAGGCGCCTTGCGGCAGTTTAGAATTTCTTGGGTCTCCAAGAAAGGTTCTATTAAGCCCACTGACCCCAATTGAATATTAATTAGCTAATTAACGGATTTATTGTTCCACGCCATTTCTGGAGAGGCCATTTTTTTCGAGTGCCATTATTTTTGTAAATGATTTTTTGCATTGTGCATAATTGAATCTTTGCAGCTGCCAGCATCTTCTGCATGATTTGGCAAAAAAAAGGAAGCAGAAGCATTTAGGGTCTCCCCCCTCCTCCCTGTGAACAAATGTTTCCAGCCCCTCCTGCTAATGCTGGAGCTGGGGGAAGGAGAGGGGGATTGGCTCTGTTTCACAGGTTTATTTTTTAAGCTGAACTGCAAAGTCCGCACTCCTTTCTCCCCCTTCCTTTTGTAGACAGCTGAGGGCCGAGGCTCTCCGGGCGGTCCCGCGCTGGGCCTTTGTCTGGCTGTCTTCAAACTGGCCAGACTTAGCTTTTCTCAGCCCAAACTCCTTAAAGCATTGTGCTTTGTATTAGAGGCTAGATAGAGGGAACAAGGCCTGAGCTTGTCCCACCCAGAGTCCCCAATGGAGAGATGCCAGCTTGGACCAGCAGGCCAGGCTAGGCCCCTGTGGGCTCTGCCTCTGTTCCTGGCCTTACCTACCCCCACCTAGCCTTCCCTAGCTGGGGCCTACCCTGGGTCTGGCTGCAGGAGTGGGAATGGGGGGACAGAACCCCACCTGGCATTTCTCTGCTGCTTTTTAATAAATCTTTGCTCCAAATTCCACACCAGGGCTGCCTGACTCCCTGGCGCTGGCAACTGCCCATAATAAGTTGGCCCGGACAGTCCCACAGGCAAATGGCTGATTGAATCAAGCCCAGTCCTCAGCAGAGGGTCTGGAATGGGAGTGGGGTATGTATGATGGGGTGGGGCTGGTGTGCATGGCTCAGCAATATTGTCAGACAACACTGAGGAGCCTCCAGGACCTCTCGGCCCCTTCAGCATTGCTAATGAAGCCAGGGGCAGGTGCAGACTCTAGGAATATTAGTCAGGGCCCCCCACTAGGTGAGTCTAAGGAAGGCTTGTGCCCAGGACCTGCCCCTGGCCACCAGGGGCCTCAGAGCTTTATTGGGATTTTTTATTAAGCCACCTCTTCCTGCCCTTGGCCTGGTCCCTATCCTGCTGCTTATGCTCAGAAGGAATTCCAAAGGCTTTTATGAGCAGAGAGATGAGGCGGAAAGCAGTCTTGCACCCTCCTGTGCAGACACTGGCTAGGCCATGCCATCTGCCCATTTCCTTTGCTCTGAACCAGAATAAAGTCCCAGCAGACAGATTGACATGGGCATCCCCACCAGATGCAAAAGTGGAAAGGACCTCAAAAGGCTAAGAATGGAAGTGGCCCTTAGAGTAGGGGAGGGGGCTCATACAGCCTCTGTTGGAACATCTCCAGGGGTGGGAAGCTCACAGCCACTGAGGCAGCTTTAATAGTGAGAAAGGCCCCCCTTATATAGTGCCTACTGTCCTTTCCTATGACCTTTCCCAGTCTCTTTCTTCCCTATGGCATCCATTCAGCTAAAAGCAGTAATCTCTCTATATAAAAGCCCAGAGACCAAATGGTGGAACGACCAGAATGACGGGTCAACCAGTCACTATGATGTGCACTGACGACCAGGGGGCAGATGCTCAATGCAGGAGCTGCCCCCCTGGTGGTCAGCGTGCTCCCACAGTGGGAATGCTGCTCGACTGACCAGGATGGGTGGCGCTCCCACAGGGGCCCGATTCCCACAGGCCACCCCCCCACTAGTGCACGAATCTGATGTACCAGGCCTCTAGTAATCGTAATAGTATCTAATACTAATTGAGGAACCACTATGTGACAGCCACAGTACTAGGCACCTGTCATGCATCGCCTCGCTTAGTTTTCCTACCACACTGTGAAGTAGGTGGGATTCTGAGGCACAGACATGTGATGTAACCTCAGTGAGGCCACTGATGAAAGCAACAGCACCAGACACCAAACCCCACTTTGCTAGACCTGAGCCCCCGCTGTAGACCACTACACTCCGCAGTCAGAAATACCATGTCCGGGAGCTGCTCTTCTGCAGGGTAAACCAGCTCAGTTGCCACAGATGCTCCTCATCTAACCAGATCTTCCTCCTCCCTGCCGTCCTGGACCTGAAGTTCCAGAGCCTAGAGGTGGTCTGGCCAGGAGAGATCAGAGTGAGCCTGTACCTTCCGCATCTCAGACACTATACTCTGTCCCTGCAGCCTGGTTGGCTGCAGTAAGGTTCTTAGCGAGGGGCCACACCCCTTTACAGCACCTTCCTGCCCTCCAAGGTTCAGACTCATTGTTTTGAAAAGGAGCCCAAAAGATCAGACGTGAAGAATAAAGACATTGGAAGGGGGGGGGGGGGGGCGCCAAGAATGTACTATCAGCAGCTCCATGAAGCCATGGAGGACATAGGCGTTTCCGTTCCTCTGTTCCGCCTCCCTTTGTGTCAGCTTCATTTGAAGGCTGCTTTCCTTTGTGGTCATAAGATGCTTCCAGTGGCAAACAGAGCTACCTATTTCCTTAGTCACATATCAAAAGAAGGACAGAAAGCCTCTCTCCCGGTCGTAGAAGGTAAGTCCTTAGTTTGATCAGAACAATGTGGATATCTATCCACCCTTTTTCATTTAGACTGACTATCTGTGCAGTGGAGGTTGGGAGCAAGCAAATGCCTACCGCACAGGGTGTCTCAGGTGGGTGCTCCCTTGCTCCTCTATGAGAGGAAGAGGTCTGTACTTCAGTTCTAGTTCAGTCTAACCAGAATGCACTGCTTCCTCCTCAGTTTTCCTGAAAATCACCACTGCAGCAAATCCGATTCTCCCAGGAGGAAAACATATTCCTCCGAGGATCTTGATTTTTATTTCTCTCCAATAATTCTTGGGCTAACGATGTGTTTAGATTCATTTCTGATCCTGCTTTCACAGGTCCTCATTCACAGGAAATGTTCCCACCTGTGTTCTTGGGGGATATTGGCACCATGCCCTAGTCATTTCTCTACGAGTCCCAAATATCCTCCCTTGTACCGGAGGGCAGAGGAGGTGGCCAAAGTCCATCTCAACTCAGCCCTAACTGTTTGCCCAATGTGAACACCTTTCCTTCAACCGTTTTATTCTCTGGAGGCATGGAGATGCCCTAGAAGCGGGGGGGGAGGGGGTAGGGTAAGTCCCTGGGAAAAGATCTGGGAGGCTGGGTTTTCTGAGGAGGGAAAAAGCAGACCTTGCAAGCTGTGGTGATGGGGAGGGGAGCATTTCACCTTTGCATCCCTGGAGGGGTCTAGTATATGTTTTCTGAATGGATATAAAAATAAAAAAGCCCAGCAGGGGCTCATGAAGAGCAAGCCAGGCAAAACTCATTTCTCATCTGGGCAACTGAAACCGCAGGTGTCCCCACCCCTGGTGGCTGCTCCCTCTGATTCCCCCTGTATATCACCCCAGAATGAGCTTTCAAAGAGTGCAGATCTGGTCACGTCCTTGTTCTGTAACAAAGCTCTGACATTTTCCTGTTGTCTCGAGGATAAAGGCCCATCTCCCCAGCCCGGCATGAGATTCCCCCCGCCAGCAGCCTCGCTGCTCTCCGGGGCCTCTGCATTCGGTGTTGCAAGCACTCCCAGCTCTGGGGCACCCTCCACCCAAGCTCCACGCTCCCCAGGTCTGGGCCTTTGCCCACCACACTCTTTGTTTGATGGTTAAGGATCCTTCATCAGAAATGTTCCTGGCGCCTAGGCTGAGTTAGTCACCTTCCCTCCCTCCTTTCTGTCATGTCACCAATCACACTAAGTGATGACTTTTTTACAGGCTGCCTCCTGCCGCCTCTCCTTTCTGTGGGAATTTTTGAGGGCAGGGACTTTGCTCAGTTTCTTTTGCATCTCCCTAGCCTCACACTACCTTAGATGCTCAGCATCTATGGGGTAGATGGAAGGAGGAATGGAAGGAGTGAGGGAGGATGGGAGGGATGAATGAAACAAACCTCACTTTTCTCTGCCTAGGTCAGTAGACACCCGTTGGGTTTGCTTTGTGACATCTGGACTTTTGATGCACCCTTTCATAACCTCATTCATGCCTGTGGTGGAAAACTGTGCCTGACATGGTACTACTCAGCTGTTTGAAGAACTGCCCCCAAATTGCACCAAATAATGGCAGCCTGATAGGCCATACTATGCTCAATTTTTAGCCAAGAGATTGGTTTCATCTCTGCTTTTCACCAGTAGTAGGACTCCTCAGCAGAGGCCATGTTTAAAAACGTCATCTTGTGTTGTTGTGTTGAACTCTGCCACTTGCTGAGCCCTTCTGGCCCATTAAGCTTTGGAATCCTCCCCAATAAAAGGCATCCTCTGACCCCAATCATGTGCCTTGTTCCAATAGACCATCCAGTATCTCTGTAAACTGCACCCCTTCGCCTCTAGCTTCCTTCCCTACAAGCACACCTTGGCAGCTCCCCTGCCCCCTGAGTACACCTGGCCACCTGCTCCCCCAGGAGCTCCCTAACACGGTCCCACCTCTAGGCCTTTCCACTTGCTCCTGTTTTTCAGGCAAAGGCCCCATCATACTACTTGGAGGTGCTTTCCATCACTCCTTCCACACTGCACCTATCCAGACCCAAAGGCCTGGAGCTAGAAAACGTCAGGACCACGGATAGCTCCAGAGCCGTCTGCAGCCTTGACCTGGTTCTCCCTCCCACAGGGTGTACGGCTCAAGCCTTTGATTTGGGTGGAAGTTTTGCAGCACTGAGGCCCCAGAAGGGCCACCATTTCGGGCTGGTTTTCCCTTTCTCCCTCTTCCTCGTCACCTATCCTTCCTCTAATCCTCCCAGCCTTCCTGCGCTCACTGGGATGTCTGTGTGCTGGGAGAAGAGATTCTGATGCTGCCACTGCCCAGAGAAGCTCCTGTGAGGAGCCACTGCCTGAAGTAGGGTGTGTGGGAGGACAAGGAGCAGGTTCCTTCTTCACATGGGAAGTGGTAGTAATTAGTCTTAACGGAGAGGGAAGGGTAGTCCATTCCGCAGGAAAATGGGATTTTTAAATCACTTTAAGGGCTGTGTCAGCTCTCAAATGGCCTGTAGTGGGGCCTCAGAGGGGCTGGTAATTAACTTTCTTGTCTCTAATGAAAGCAGTGGTGCCAGAGGAGGAGTCACTTAATAAACACAGGGATTAGCTTCAAAATAGGCTCCAAATAACTAGGCAGGTGCAGGGGAGGGAGAGGACAGCCCTGGGCCACCCGGGCCCCCGCCTGAGGGGCAGCCAACTTGTGAACTTGCCTCCCTAACCCAACTTTGTGCAAAGTCCCTCTCACTCTTCACTGGGAGAGGCTAGGGGTGGATGGTGGCTTCCTCAGCCTAGGAAGTTCATAGCCCTGCACGAAAGCCCACAATAAGTGGAGATGAGGGGGCGGGCGCTGGAGCCAGACAAAATAACCCTTCCTACAGGGGGCACCTACAGGGCATGCTGTTGGCAGCTTGCAGGAGTCCCCACACTTCCACCTGCCCTGGCCCCCCTGGGAACCCCAAGAGCCAGGAATGTCCTTTAGGAACCCTGACTCCGAGTTTCAGCCCAGAGCTCCTCCCTCCTTCAGAACAGCCCAGCTGGGCTGCAGGTGGTGAAGTCTGGAGAAAAGGAAAAGGAAGGCCTGTCATGCCAGCCCCATTGCCTGTGTCCCTCTGGACATGGCCCAGTCCTGCTGTACAGAAGATCCTCTTTTCCCCTGGAAAACTGGTCATGCAGAGTCTGCACGGAAACCTGTTTTCTTGATGTGTCCTCTGTGGAGAGCGGTAATTCCAAGGGATCCGAACAATCAGGCTAGGGTCCCTAGAAGCCATGGATCCAGCCAACATGGCATCATGAGGCAGGGAGGCTGTGGTGGCAGCCAGGGAGCCAAGCCCAACCCGGTGGTATTTTAAGGAATAAGCAGGAGTCCGGGCTGAGCAGCGCTTCCTCTCCTCCGTGCACTGTGTGCCGAACAAAACCCTGGGCTGGAATGAAGTCTCAGGGGCAGCAGACAGAGCCCTGGGCCAGGCTGAGGGCCTGGACCTCAAGCTTCCAACCAGACTGACTCCAGTGTGCCCTGGCCACCACTTCCTCTTTGGGCCTCAGTTTCCCCAAAGTGAGCACCTGGGATAAGATGGTTTCTAAGGATGGGCAAGCAAAGGTCATTCCTTCCCACCTTTCTTAAGCAGGCCTCCCTCCAGCCACTTCCCAGAATTCAGCGTATCTGTAGCTCGTGATCAACCTGTTTATTAGTTTACTGCCTGTCTCCCCTCTGCACTGTAGAGTTTACCTGGAGAAGGACCCTGTCTGCTCTCTTGCCTGGCATGTGGCAGGCACCTGATTCATCTCGGCCGACTACTTGGCAGACTGGCCTCCTGACTGAATGAATGATGCTGCCCTGGGGCCTGTCCCGCTAGGACTCCTCCAGCCCAAGGATGCACACTCCTAGGTGCACACTCCTAGGCCTCTAGTAACCATTCTGACCCTACCTCCTTTGCCCTGCTACAGAGAGAGCTTGGCCTCCTCTCTGTTCCCTCCCCTGTCCCCTATTGGTTCTGTACCTGCACAAGCAGGCCTGTGTGGGGGCTGCTGAGACTTCTAGGATGAAGGCTCTTCTACTTAGGGACTCAGGACGGTGAGCACAGCACTTCCAGTGTAAACCTCAGCCTCCTGACTGCCCTTGGAGTTACTTGGAGTCGGGTCTGCACTGCCTCTGACTACATCATCTGTAATAGTTCATCCCACCCAGCACCCAGCATGCAGCACCCAGCACAGGCCACCCAGCATTCAGTGACAAGCTCAGTTAGGGTATGCAATGAGGGACAGAAGTGCCCAAGGGCCCTCCTTACCCAGGAACCAAGCCTTCTTTGGGGGTGGGGGGGCTGTAGAGAGAAGCATGACTTTATCAGGGTGCCTCTAGGTGTCCGTTTCACATGGGAATTACCTGCCTGGAGTCTGGAGTCAGATTCTATTACTAAAACAGCTCTTTGAGCCTCAGTTTCTTCCATTGCAAAATGGGTTGATGATACCCCCGGGGATGATAAAAGTAGCAGCTCTCTAGGAGTTCCAGAGAGGCTTAAACAAGGTAGACATGTTTTTAACCTATGAAAGCCCATTTGGTTTGCCCCCCGCTGGTGCCAGCATGCTGGGCCCTTTCCAGAGAGCACACACCGATGCCCAGGGGCAGCTGAGGGGGGAGACTGCTGCGGAAGCCCTGTGGGAGGGGCCCAGGGACCTAGTGGGTGTGTGCAGTGAGTGTCCCGTGTTCACCACAAGCCCGGCACCTGTGATCAGTGCTGTCCGTGCGATGACTCCTCGGTGCGCAGGGAGCCCCGAAAAGCAGGCACTGACCGCATCCCCTTGAACAGATGACGACTCATGGGTGCGGCTGCCAAGCAGAGGAACTGTGATCAGGGCCCACGTATCTGGCCCCTGGGCTACATGCCATCACCATGCCACACAGCCCTTTGCTGCCATGGCTGCCTTGCCCCACACCTTCCCTGCGGCTAAAAGGTTCTTCCTAGACCCTTTGTTCATTCTCTCTCTCTCTCCTCTCCAGGCCTGTCTCACCTCTTTACATCTGTCTCCCTCTCTCCCTCTCCTTGCCCCTTCTCCCCCATTTCCTCATTCTCCGTTCCTCCCATCTCTCTCTCCACTTGCTCTCATCTCTCTCTCTCTCTCTCTCTCTCTCTCTCTCTCTCTCTCTCTCTCTCTCTCTGTGTGTGTGTGTGTGTGTGTGTGTGCGTCTCTGGCAGGTGGGGAGAAAGGCAGGAGAAGGGGGACTGGGTCATTCTGAGGAGCCCCTGGGCCCCCAGTGGGAAGAGCCCCTATATTGTCCAGGGGATGCAAGGAGACCCATTAGAACAAGAGATTTGGCCCAGGAACTGCCTCAGTCCCTTAACACCTTCGGACTCTGGAAGACAAAACCACACCTGCCGGAATGTACACAGCCCGCAGGGCTCCCACTCCGCTCACAGAGCAGACCCAGGAGGCGGGGTCCATAAATCAGCTCCCGGAGGGGCCTGCACCAGCTCCTCCCTGGAATCTGGTTGTGCCCCTGGAGAAGGCAAGCGATCAGGGGTGCAGACCCCACCCCAAAGGGCTCCTGAGCCCCCGAGGGCTCAGTTTCCCTGATAAGGCCACTCACAGTGCCAGTGGGATAGTCTGGAGACTGGCTGTTTGCCCCGGCCTCAGAGAATCAGGGCCGAGGCAGCCCCACGGCAGTTTCATAGTGAAGGACCTGTTGCCTCTGCCACACCCCAGTTGGATGCTCTGAGCAGCAATGGCATTCCCCTTGCCAGCTACAGCCCTGAGCCCCTAGGCAGGGTAACAAGGTCTGACCCAGATCCAGGGAGCCCAGCAAGGATATGCCCTGCTCCATGAAGAAGGTGCAGGTGGTAAGAGGGAGAAACCACAGGGTGGGAAGAAGTTTGGTGTGAAGCTCACAATACACAGGCTTGAGCTTTGAGGGGAGTGGTGAGTGCTGGAGACCACTGGAGCCTGTTGGGGGGTCAACATGGCAGCGGGGGCAGAGTGGTGACACATGGACCAGACTCATGGTGGGGGGCTGTTCCTGGTGACAAAGGTGGTACCAATCAGAGGGAGCTCACACACAGTCTAATCTGAGGGTACCAAGAGTCTGAGATCTGGGGCACCCTCAGCCTCACGCCTGGGTTGGGGCAAGAGGCTCCCAGCCTTGCTGGGGTAGGGCAGGATGGACGTCAGCCCCAGGGCCCAGTCGCAGAGATTAGGTTTGCTCATGAGGTTCTGATGAACTCCTTTCTGGGTTTTAGCTGCACGTGTGTGTGTGTGTGTGTGTGTGTGCGTGCGCGCACGCGTGTGTGTTTGGTTAATCTGGTTATTTTCTCATGATGAATAAAGCATGACCTAATGTGATGTTTGTCTTTTTTTCGGGACTAACTCATCTTCATGTCAGCCTATCTTTATTCATTCATTTTTAGGCAATTATAGTTTTAGAGGTAATATAAATGTCCACTTACAGACCGCCAGCAATCCCTCGGGGATTTTCACCCAAGGTGCTGCCCAGTCACAGCTGCAGGGCATCCTTCCTGAACCGCCCCTCACCTGGTGGCAGCATTGCCAGGTGGGTGTGCTGTGTCACCCAGCACCAGATCAATGAGCCAGGCCACAACTACTGACAGCTTTAAGAGAGGGGGCAATTGTCTCCACGCAGAGATGAGAGTTCCCAGGCTACAACCTCACGCGGGTTCTGCCATGGCCTCTGCGTGTCTCCAGACCCAGGAGAAGAGAGGACCCGTGTGAGATCCCATGATGGGCCCTGCAGCAACGTCAAGGTCAGGATCAAACTTCTTTCCAAACACAGACTACGGGGTCCAGCTTCAGTCCCAGGAATGGGGGCACATATTCCTTGGGTCTCAGGCCCCTTGTTAGGGTACCTCTGACACCAGGCCACCACAGAAGGCAGGAGGGGAGAGAGGGGCCCATGGTCTGGTTGGGGGAAAGGGGACTTGGGCACAGCTACAGTAAAGGCCCATCTACATCCCCACCTCCCTCACGCCTGGGCTGAGGGTTGAGCTGTTGCAGACGCTAAGGGTTTACGTTCAGTGCTCCCTTGCTCCCCTGTATCCCAACCCTCTGTGATGGGCTGCAGCCGCAGCCAGGACCATTCATGCCCTATACTTAACCAAGTTTCTCCTATGTAGTGTCTTAGGGGGTCGGGGGGAGAGGGAGGAAGAGGGGTAGGCTTTCCCCGGGTGCCCTCTGGGGTTGCAAATCCTCTCCAGGTGCACACTCCTAGGCCTCTAGTAACCATTCCGACCCTACCTCCTTTGCCCTGCTACAGAGAGCTTGGCCTCCTCTCTGTTCTCTCCCCTGTCCCCTATTGGTTCTGTACCTGCACAGGCAGGCCTGTGTGGGGGCTGCTGAGACTTCTAGGATGAAGGCTCTTCTACTTAGGGACTCAGGATGGTGAGCACAGCACTTCCAGTGTAAACCTCAGCCTCCTGACTGCCCTGGGAAACAGACCATCCATTTCCTGGTGAAATGGCAATATGTGGGCCCATGGTGCCGGACCCGGCCAGGCTGAGCTGGGAAGTCCCGTGGCAAAGTCTAGGGTGGAGAGTGGGGCTGGGGGTCCTTTTCAAAGGCCAGCTCTGCTCTTGGGGGCTTTCAAAGCCTGGCTGCCTGACTTTGAGTCTATCTCATTGTGAGTGAATTAATTGTTGTGCAACCTAGAGTGGTGAGACAAGTTAATTACATAATTACCACAAAATGACATGTTATTTCATGGCTGCAATATGGTAACTCTGTTGGAAACGATTGTAATTGCCCAGAAACTGCATTCGAGTGGCTCCGTTATCTCTCGATAACCATGTAATTAACGTGTGTTACAACTTTATCTGCAGCAAACTCTAAAGTTAGTAGTTGGGAACCTTAGGGCGGGCATGGCCACCTGAGACATAAGGTCCCTCCCAGGGAGGGTCTGGCGTTCGGGACTCTACTACCATCCAGGAAGAGAACTTGCCTTTTCATGTTGAGCAAGGAAAACCCCTTATTCAAGACTCCAGCCCTCAAACTCATCCACTGTCTCATCCAGATTGCTGCCTGGCTTTCTGCCTCTCTTCTCGCTGTCCCATATGGATGCAGTTCCTTCACGGGGAGGGGAGCGGGGAGGGAAGCCCAAAGTTGAAAACTCCTACCCCAAGATCTTTGGCCCTAGCAATCTCTTCCCATGGAATAGACCACAGGTCACAAAACTACAACTTAGAGACCTAGCCCATCAGAGCCTGGAGAGCAGCCTGAAGTCAGGGTGACAGGAGGCTCAGGCCCACCCACCCCAGCAGCCGGCTCCCTGCCCAGGGTCAGGCAGTTGAAGCAGTGTGCTGGCTCCATCAGCCCCAGGCTCTGTTCTGTGCCCAGGATAAAAACAGTCCCTCAGGAAGGACAGCAAGTGGCCTGATGGTGTGTGTGTGTGTGTGTGTGTGTGTGTGTGTGTGTGTGTGTCGGGGGGGAGCCTGTCCATAAAGCCTTCCCTGTCAGATAGGACCCCAGAAGCAGCCCCCCCTTAGATACTGTTTTAGGATACCTTTTCAGTCCTGGGCTCTGTGCTGGGTGCTGTGGCTGCAGCCAAGACAAGGCAGCATGCCTGTTGCTCTGGGTGAGCCTGGCTCAGCAGGTGGACAGACAACACCCTGGGTGTCTGCCTGCCAGGCTCTCCTCTGGCCTGAGTTCAGTGCCTGCCAGCTTGCCAGTCTGTCCTGGCCTATCTCTGCCTACACACCCACCTCTTGTGTGTGTCGCTCTCCCCTGCCTGCCAGCACATGTATCGGACTGGGTGTCCGCTGGCTGACCTGTCCCTGGCTCTCGGAGTCGTCACCAGTGGTCCTGTGTGCACTGGAGGGAACTGGCCTGTCCTGGGTCCCCCTGCAGTATTCATCCTCACCGCGACATGCTCTGTTTGTTTTCTCGGCTTTCTCTCTCCTCTTCAAGGGCATGGACTGTGTCCGATTCATGATTCATCCCTGGGTCTGGTGCTTAAGGCGCGGGGCTGAGACAGTGGATTAAGGTTTGCCGACTGAGTGAACGAAAGCCTCCAGCTGCGTGGGCTGCATTACAGGGGAGCAAGATTGTTCTCAGTCACCCAGAAAAGTGGGGGGCTGGGCCCCAAGTCAGGCCCAGCTGCAGGGAGGAGACAGCAAATGCTGCCCATCACTCTGAAAGCAAAGAGGGGTTTCAGGGTGGTACTCCCGTGGTAGGGGACTCCGGATTGGGGTCCTACTATGGAGGAGGTCAGAGCTAGGCTGCTCTCTGGGCGGGGAGGGGAGGGTCTCAGTGGATTGAAATAATAGAGGAATCCAGGGCAGAAAGGGTTCCATCTTGTCCCTCTTCACCTCAGGGGTCTGCTCAGAATCAGGGTACATGCTCTGCCAGGGGGAGGGGAGACCCCAGTTCCTACCTCTGACATGTTTGGGGTTGCCTCCTCCCTCCAGCTTCCTCCCCCCCAAACCCACCTGGAGAACACAATGCCCTGCTCCATGTCCCTCCACCCCCAAGAGCCCAGGGAAAGCCCCCCCACCCCCACTCTCAAGCAGGGAGGGGGCCCAGGTCTGTATCAGTCATGTGATCGATGCAGAGCAACCTCCCCGGAAACATTCATAAGTTTAATCCACGCCAGTAATAAAATCGCATTACATTTCTCATAAAATAAATGTTCCCATTTATATACAGAAGACAGACTGTACAGGCCCAGCCTGGCCCCAGGAGGGGTCACACACAGACGGGCAACGGCGGAGGGAGGGTGTCCTTCCCGCGGAGGACGGAGGAGTTCTAATCGGTGGGAGAGTGGTTGGCCAGCCGGGCAGTGGGCAGGCGGGCAGACGGATGGGCCGGAGGCCAGGGGCCGGGCATTACTGAACCTGTGAGTCAAAGGTGCCATTGAGCTGCCCCTCCTCATAGTCCATCTGACACAAGATCATGTTGTTCTTCAGGAAGAATTTGTCTCCCACACAAAATCTGGAAAAATCCAAGCAGGAGAGAGAGGTCATGGAAGGGTCCCAGAGGGTGGTGGGGGCCCCCAGACAGAACTCAGGAGGGCTCTAGCTCCATAGAACCCAGCCTGGCTGGAGGTGGACTATGGGAGAGGAGATCCTGGGGGGGGGCTTGCTCCTTGAACTTTGCAGAGGGCACACCCAAAAGTCCCTGGGTTAGCCCAGCCCTCTGCCAGGCCTTGCAGCCTGGGGTGTGGGACAGGCAGACAAGCCTGGGCCACAGGCCTTCCAGTCAGATCCCCCATGGAGGGCTGGGCCGAGTGGGAAGGGATAGGAATAAGCTACCCCTGTCCCAGAGAGGACAGAGGTCGAGATGGAAAGGAAAAGGGGTAAAATGGTTGACTTCCCCAACTCTCTGTCCCCTCCCCAATTTAAGAGGATGGTCAGTGAAAGGCACTTTCTCTAACAGAACCTGTGGGTTTCTTGGAGCATCTTTCCAGGAGGAAGTGACCCTGTTCCACCTTCTACCCCACTACCAAGGAAGGCACTGTTTTTCCCTCTCTTCATCCTGTCTTCCTTAAGCACTGGAGGAATCAGCCCTCCTCTCAAAGATGTCCCCAAGGTGGCTGAGCCGCCAGTGGGTCCCCAGGGTCCCAGCAGATCCCATTCTAACCACCAGATGGTGCTGCAATGTCACCGAGCCCTCGTAGCAGCAGGTTCCGCAGAGCCACGGCCTGGCCAGTGTTCCCCACAGGTCCCTCAGGACCTAGTCCTCTGGGAATATTATATACGCTCCTTCCTGTCCTGGGGGCTCCCGAGAAAAGGGCCTCCTTCAGAGTCCCCAGCCAGAAGGGCTCTCGCCCCATAGGTCCCTGAGGTCCCCCACAGGGCTGGGGCCAAAAGGCCAGAAAGGAGGCTGGGCTGGAACCAGAGTCACAGAAGAGGGGTCCACAAGAAGGGGGGGCTGTTCCCTGGAGGGATTTGCCCTCCAGGCTTGGCAACCCCTTCTCACTAGAACATACATGCACATGGCACACATTGAAGGCACAGGGCATGTGTACAGAACCCTTGTACATGCATAGTTAAAACGGGTCTTTTCCCGCACATGCCTACTCATCACACACAGAGTACACACATGCTTCATTTGTATATGGACACCTAGAAACACATGCATGTGCCCATGTGGACATGGATCTTTAAAACCACACATGCACTGTATGGGCATACACAGTAAGCCCACACGTGTTCCCATTCACACAGAAAGAACAAAAAAGCAACAGGAAAAGACCCAAAGAGGACGGAGGCAGAGATGGAAAGGAGAAGGGTAAAATGAAATATGCCCACACACACGCACACACAGTATGGGAACACACACATGTGACCACAGGGCTTAGGCATATATAAAACACATATGCACATGCATACTCAGGACAGTGTGCACATGCAGCCACATGCACACATGGGACCCACATGTGCATGCAGGCCTCCACAGCTTCTGGTTTGCTCCGGCAGGAGTCACCTGGGGTCTCGCGAGTGTGTTGGGTTTTCTACCCGTCTAGCACTCACCTCTGGTTGCAGAGCTGGCAGGCGAAGCAGTCGAGGTGATACACATTGTCCCGGGCCCGCATCACCATCTCGAAGGCTGGGATCAGCTTGCTGCAGGCAGCGCAGTTCCCCGTGGTGCCGAACAGCCTGCGGAGGAAGGGTGCAGATGCTCAGGTGCCAGCCAGGGAGCTCGGGAGAGGGTGGCAGGCGGGTTGCCTCCACCCATGGCCCCACAGGTCTCCCTGACTTTTACTAACAGATCAGGTTTCAGAGAAATTGGCACATCAACTGAGGGATGGAGGTGTAGGGGCTCATCCCTGGGCTGTGCTGGCAAGGCCTCCTTCCAGGTTCCCACTGGGGTCCCTCAAACCCCTGATATCACCAGCACACTGGGTTGGACCCTGAACAGGACTTTAGAGTCACACAAGCCAGAAATTAGAAGTAGTTGGCCAATCATAGGCTGTGTGTCCCTCAGGCAGGATACCCAGTCTCTCTGAGCCTCGTTTATTTCAACTGTAAAATAGGGACTGAAATACAACCTTCACAGACTTGTGAAAACTTTTGCAAGTGGTCAGTAGCAACTCATGTAGTGAACACCTAAATAGTGTTTACTATGTCCAGGCGTTGGTCTAAGGGCTTTATGAAGACCAACTCACTTAACCTTGACAGCAACCCTACAAGGTCTTTTTCAGCTACCGACTCAACTATGCGACTTGCCTAAGTCCCTTTTCCTTTCCCTGGACCTCAGCTCATCCCTCTTTAAAAGGGGATGATGGACTAGATCCATGGTCAGCAGACTGTGGCTCGCGAGCCACATGCAGCTCTTTGGCCCCTTGAGTGTGGGTCTTCCACAAAACACCACAGCCTGGGTGAGTCTATTTTGAAGTGGCGTTAGAAGAAGTTTAAATTTTTAAAAACTGGCTCTCAAAAGAAATTTCAATCATTGTCTGTTGATATTTGGCTCTGTTGACTAATGAGTTTGCCAACCACTGGTAGATGATCCTATTCAAAGATGTTCCTACAACAGGACTGATGTCAAAAGGAAGCTCTAAGGACCTATAGCACAATGCCACTTTGAGGCAGACAACCCTTCTCTTAGCTGCTCAAAGCTCCAGGGACAGGGAGTTCAACTATCCCATGTAGACTAATCCTTAGCTGGATGTTTCAAGGGTCTGAGCCAGCCAGGCTTCTCTTAGCTTCTTTCCTGCACACTGGCAGAGAAAGCCCCAAGTGAGGCAAGGGGCTGAGAGGCAGGCGGGAGGCCCCTCTAATCCCTGATTTTGTCCAGCTCAAGCTCAGGCGTCTGCAGACGAGCTTGGCTCCATTATTCATCAGTCCGAGCTGCGTGGTGGCTCAGATTAAGGCAGACAAAGGCTGGGCCACAGCATCTGCCTGCCAAGAGGGGCTATTCTTGCTACCAATCCCATAAGCAGGCTGCAGAGGGGCAGACTCTAGAGAGCCATTTTTCCAGGGCTGAAAAGCTCAAGGAAGCCCCACCCCCAATCTGGCCCACTGGCCTACCTGGCCCCAAAGTCATTCCTTGGCTTCTGCCAGCACCCAGGAAAATACCTCCAGGCTCCAGGAGCTGGCAGGGCCCAGAATGCTTGTGGGTGCTTTCGCTCTCTGACAAGCCCAGCCTGCCCTATGGTCCATCCTCTCCAGGTCCTGTGGACTCATCAGACGGTCTATCACCTCCTCACAACCAGGTGCTGTCCTAAACCTGCAGAGTTGGACACTGTTTCCAGGTCATTGGGGGGTGAGTTCCGGGATTACCCCTTCCTTAACCTCTCC
This sequence comes from Antrozous pallidus, assembly GCA_027563665.1. Lineage (NCBI taxonomy): Eukaryota > Metazoa > Chordata > Mammalia > Chiroptera > Vespertilionidae > Antrozous > Antrozous pallidus. The sequence continues at coordinate 39,229,593 of CM050520.1, read as the reverse complement.
TCCCAGACTCAGCCTCCCTCTTTCAGCCCTGCCAGGAACACTGAGTCATGGGGACTGGTTTATTGCATCATTTGAAAAACAAACAAACTCCTGCAAAAGGCAGAAGTTCAAAGGGAAGGTACAAGCAGGTAAACCTTAGGCTCTTTGGGGAAGCAGGGCAGCCTCAGCGGATAAGCCCACCCCTCACCACATCCATACCTGAGCAGAGGGAGCCCCGAGAATCCCTTAACCCGACCTATTAATTAATGAGATGGGCCTTTCTTCCCCAAAAGGCCCAGCCGCCACCCAGAACCTGTGTGAGAGCCAAATGCAGAAGCTGGGTCTCAGCCAAGGCCCTTTCTCTGTGGCCTCCTTCCAGCCTTGCTGATGTCATCGACGGCCTAAGGGAGGGTTAATTGGGGGAGGCAGTCCTGGGGAACAGGATCCAGGCTGTCGGGGAGGGGGAGTTAAGAGCTCTGATGAATGCAAGGCGGGAAGTTATTCTTTTCACCACCGAGGGGTAGACTGAGGCTCGGAGCTGGTTCAAACCCAGGTCTTTCATCAGCAGTCCTTCTCCCAGGGCCTAGCTGTCTACCAGGCTCCCTAGGCATCCGGGCGTGGGGGGAGCTGGGCCCTGGGGAAAGGTGGAAAGGAGGGCCCAGGGCTGTCAGAGCTTTCCCACCTGCTCCTGGGAGCCCCTCTGAGGCATTCCCTCCCAGATCCAGGAAGGGGAGGTAGGGGCAGGTCAGAAGCACCTGACAAAGGCAGGGCAGGGACAGGTTGGTGCCCACAGGAAGCTCAGTTCAGGTGCCCGTGGTTACTGATGCCTGCCTAGAACCTGAGCTGGCCACCGAGTCCTAAGAGTTAAAGGTGTGGTGGCCCTGCCGTGGAGGCTCCATGGACATGTGGGGGAGCAGGGCAAAGGGCAAGGGCTGGACAGCCCGTGATGAGCACACACGCAGGCAGTGCACTGTGGGTACTGGGTCCACAGCCAGGGGCTCTCTGAGCAGAAGGGCCGCGCGGTGGGAGGCGGCCCACCTCAGGTAGTCTCGGCGGCACAGGATGAGGTTGGCCTTGGTGTAGAGGGTGGAGCCCACCTCGCCCAGGCGGCAGTCGCAGCAGGCGCACTTGAGGCAGTCCTCGTGCCAGTACTTGTCCAGAGCCTTCAACAGGTAGCGGTCCTTGATCTTACGGTTGCAGCCAGCACAGCCCTTCTGCTTCCCTTTGGGCTGGACGGACAGCATCGGCACGCCTGCGGACGGACAGACAAGAGGCAGATGGACACAGGTAGGCCCTGTGGCTCTGTGCCCTCTGAGAATGGGAGCCCGCTGCTTCTCTCTGCTGTACCCCTCCAGGATGGGGTTCCCAGGAACTCTCGCTTTCTCCCCAGCAACCTCCTCCCTGACCCCGGGTCCTGTCCTTTGGGCCGCATGGCACAGTCTGTTCCCCTCCCGTGTGAAGGTCTGTCCAGAAGCTCCAGGCAGCACTGGGAAGCCCAGGTCTGCTCTGCTGCAGTCCACACACATGGACCAAGGCCTGGCCCCTGAGTGGTTCCGCCCCATGCAACCGCTGCCCCCTCTGCAGCCTAATCTACAGGAGGCCAAAGCCCGCCTCATGCAGCCACCATCCCATTGGCTCTCCCGGCAGCCCTAAGGATGAAACCTCATGAAGAGCACGGGTCCACTAGAACCCCCGGTTCTTCCTGCCATCTCAAGACTTCTTCACACAGCTTGTGCATTTACCTGTTTTAACCCCCAAAGTCAAGCTACAGCCTCTTGGCTTACTCATGCAGAACCATGGGGGCGTCAATAATATAAGATGCCCTGTGACCGTCCCAGGAGGGAGCAGGACCCTGGAGCTCACGCAGGTGTGAGCAGAAGGCTCTCCTCAGCAACGCTTGCAGTTAGTCAGACTTCCTCCCTGCCCTGGCCCGAGGATGGAGAGGCTCCCAGCCTCCGATCCCTGCTCTTCCCACCAGGATAAGAATCTTGGAACCACTGTCCCCCTCCCAGGGCCCACTGAGCTTCTCAACGTACAAGAAAACGCCAAGTACGAGGGGCTGGGATCTAAGCCTGGCATCCACCAGAAGAAAGTGATGCACAGCAGGCAGGTGTGTGCATCACTCACACCCTATGCACACGGGCACAAGGAGTGACAACAGGGAGGAACCGCTGAGGAGGAGATGGGGACTAACGTCAAGTGTCATCCAGGAGCTTGGGCATCCACGTGGAGCCCTGAGGCTTGAGTGTGGTACAGACCAGGTTTGGTGGTGGGGGGGGGGGGGTGCAGGGAGTCTCAGAGCTCCCAACTGGGGGGAGTGGAGGTGCCTGTGAGCACTCGTGAAGGTGGTAAGGATGGGGTGTTCCCGCCCTGACCAGGCTCAGGTGGAAGGAGAGGTTGACTCTGGAGAGAACAGCCCCCCACCCTCCTGCCTTCCTGGCTCTCCAACCAGCTCCTGCACTCTGCCCTCTGCTCTTGGCCTCATTCTCACCTTACACTCTCCAGGGCTCTGGCTTCAAATCCTATCACCTGGCACCCCCTTCTCCCCGCCCCCCCCCCGCTACCCCCAGTCCATTGTCTGAGCTGCTTCCTTGGTGTGACACTTCCTCAGGCTTCAGAGGAGAACCACAGCCTCCAAGGGGTCTCAGTCTCAAAACCCACAGGTAGGAGGTCAGATGGGCCTTCGGAGTGCTTCTGAGCCAATGGTCTCCTTCTTTAGAAGAGGAAACTGAGGCTCAGGCAGCCCGAGGGGCTAGTGTAGGGGACCAATTAAGCAGGTGCAGGGGACCCTTCCCTCCTCCTGTGTTTTCTCAGTCTCATTGCTTCCTTAGACTCCTTTCTGAGAGGGGGCGGCCCTGGGGTTGAGGGGCAGCAGGCCAGGTGAGGGCAGGGAGGAGGTGTCACAGGCTGCCGTGGGCTCTCTCCTCCCACCCTCCTCCAGACCCAACAGGGCAGGGCTGTCTGCTGCTGGGAAGTTTGCTGCCTGATTTCCTTAGTGCAGCTCTAAAGGTTAATTGGTCTGAGAGAGTGATGGGGCTCAGGACAACTCCGTCCCCCGGCCTGCCTGCGTCTCTTCTGAGAGGGTTTAGCTCAGTCACAGCTCTGAGGAGCCCTGGAGGCCAGCTGGGGACCAGGCACCCCTGAGAACTAAGGCGGGCCTGAAGGGGTTCTTTCAAGACCTGGCCTATGGGAGGAACCAGGTGTGGCCAAGTGGGGCGGGTTAAGATGTAGAAAGGTGTTTTTTTTTGGGGGGGGGTGGCTTTGGGTGGGATTTTTCTCCAGGGCTTATAGAGGGAGCACCCAGCCAGCACCAGCCACCAATTTGGAAAATCTTAGACCAGGCCTCCAGGGTAGACACTAAGGCTGATTTCCCCTTGCTTACCTGTCCCCCTCCCCAGTAGCCAGAGCTCTTCAGCTGTGTTCTCACTAGTAAGAGGTAGGAGGGGGCGAGGCCTGGTATATCCATCCATCTCAGGGGATGCACCTGGCTAAGTTATACCCCAAAATGATGGGGAGCATCTGCCCTCTCCATCTTCCTCTGGCTTGGATCCTGGACGGAGTGCCTGGCCACTGAGCTGCAGCGGTATGAACTATAGCACTAGCCAGCAATTCCATCACTGACCCAGGGAGGCCAGGAGAAACAAGCTTCCCCAGGTCCCCCACCTCCTACCTGTGCCCAGGCTGGGCCTGGCACACGGCAGGTTCTTGGTAAGGCTTGGGCACCCTGCTCTAGGGCGCTGAACTTTGCTTCCTGGGCTTTGAAGTCTTAAGGAGCTGTGTGGTTTCTGCCAGAAGTCCACTGAGACAGAACACCAGGGCCATCCTGTTGGCAGAGGTCTCAGAACATCTGGGGACCTTGAACTTTCTCTGCCTGGAAAGGCTGAGGTCCTGGGAGAAGTCTGACTTGACTGGCCCCACCCTTCTTTATGGAGCACTCACCCTGTGCTTTCTCTCACTGGGTTAGTCCGCAAGACTTGAAAACACTCCTAGAAAGGTAAGGAGGCTCTGAGGGGGCACCTATCAGTCCCTGCTCCCTAGAGGGTCCAGGCTCTCCCTGGGCACCCTGCCTCCCCAGCTCCCACCCAGCCTGCCAGCCGGCCCTGCAGACACCTCTCCCCCCTCCCGCCCCTGCCTGGCTCTGGGAGCTGAGCCTCAGGCCATGCACTTTCCATTAAGGAGATAGCATCCCTTTGCTGAAGTCCATTTGGGATCCATTTTAGTGTTATCTAAAAATCAAATCTACATGGTAATCCTTTTAATGTACTCCTGACTTTAGAAAAAAAAAAAAAAACAGGTTTGCGCTCCTTCAGGAAAGGTTTTAAAGCATTACCCAGTAATTACTACTCACCCATGAAAACACTGATCTTTTACAATGGATGATGTGTGTGCCTGCCCGCACACGCCCACACACGCTCAGACACACACAAGGGACCTGGCCAAACAAACCCGTTCACTCAGCCCCTGTGCTCCCCTCAGATCTCACGGTACGGAGGGGACATCTGTGGGGAATCTGGCCAAACCCCTACCCTGTCTCTACCCTGGGCGGGCTGACAGGGGAAGAAGGCAGCCTCCCAGTCTGACTCATCCAGCTGCCAGACACTTACCCTCAGCTCTTCAATCTGGGAAAAAGCCAGACAGTCCAGGTGATCGGAGGGACTGCCAGAGGTCATTCAGCTCTTCTTCCCCCTCCCTCCAACCAGAAGAGCAGCCCTCCTCTTCGCATCGACTCCCCAGGTGGTCTGCCAGCCAGCCCGAGTCTACAGCAATCCTGCCCACCAAAACCAGGCCAGCTGCCTTTCAGATCCAGCAGGTGGACTTCTCCAAACTGCCAAGCTCCTTGGCTCCCGATCCCACCAATGCCTCCAGCGTGGAGAGGAGGCTGAGCCTGGCTGTGGAGCACTCCTGCCCCCTCCTAGTGAGTTCCTCCAAGGCCTGTCCTGTCAGGAATGCCCACCCCACCCAGCCCCAGGTCACTCCGGGCCTGCCTTGTGGCTCCCCTGCCTGCAGCCATTGTGGCCACCATTGGCATCTCCACCTGGCATTTGCAGCCCCTTCCACAGCCCAGCATGTCCTGAGGGGCACTGTTGGATCTGCTCCCCACAGAATCTTGGATTAGGACCCCGCCATCCTGCAGATGGGTCTGGTTTGCTTCTGTCCTGTGGCCCTTACTCCACCACTGCTCCAGGAAGAAAGGTCTTGCCTGCCCACTCCACTCTGCCCCAAAGGGCAGAGTCAATGGAGGGGTTGAGGCAAAGAGCACAGGCCTCGAACTCGGTCGGAGTCTACTTTCCAGTCTGGGACTTGTTCTAAGCAGCTGGAGGGCCTGGAGCAAATCTCATCACCTCCCTGACTTGCACCTGTGACACGGGGGGCAACAGTCTCTTTCCATGCAGACTGTGGTGAGGGTAGAATAGGGCCATGCACGGGAAGCCACAGCACAGACCCCGGCACTCAGAGGGGACGAGCAGGGACCAACAGGCTCTCCAGGCCGACCGCCTTCCCCGTTTTGCCACTCAGTTTCTTCTCTCCACAACGTTTTGTCTTGATGGAATCATAAACTTTCAGAAATGTTGCAAGAATAGAAAGAACTCCTGTACATCCTTCTCCCAGATTCCCTGAATACAAACATCTTTACCATATTTATAGTCTATCTACCTACCTATCTGTAATATTCTTCCTGACTCATTTGAGTTGTTTTAGAGATGAAGCCCCAATACCCTTTAACACTTTGGTCTTATTCCCTTAACAGCAAGGGCATTCTCCCCCAGGAGCATAGTACGGTCATCAAAACCAGGACATTATCACTGACACAATACTACTATCTAATCTATAGATCGCATTCCGATTTCACCGATGATTCCAAATAATGTCTTTTATGGCAATACAATTCTGAATCATGCATCGCCTTCAGTTGTCAAGTGTAGTCTACTTAAATCTGGAAGAATCCCTAAGCCTTTGTGCTTCCAAACACTGACATTTTTGGAATACAGACTTGCTTTTTATGGAGTATCTTTCAACTTGGGTTTACCTGACATCTTTGACTGTATGACTTTCACTCCTCTGTGCCTCGGTTTTCTTCGTTATACAATGAGCGTGAAAATAGTACTCAGTGTTACGATGAGGAATAACGGAGTTAACATGTTTTCAGGACTAAGTGGATCTGGGAGTCGAAATTTAGCTCTGCTGAGGGTCACCCCATTCGGCCCCTGGGGGGAAGGATGACCTGTCTCAGCTCCATCTCAGATCCCCCAAATAGTGACGGACACTTATTTTGAGGAGACTAAACTGGGATGAATGGGCCACTGTGGTAAGAGTCACAGGGGTACTGACTAGAGTCCAGCATGACCCAGAGGACATCCAGTGGTCACAGCAAACGTGTGACCACAGCAGGAAGTCAGACTCTCTGATAGGCTGTCCCGTGTCTGGCAGGTGGGGCTTGCTGTGGCGGCTCAGAGGGTGGCAGTTTGGAGCAGGTCCCTCTGGCTGCTCTGGAGCAAGCCCTGGGGGCATAGGCCCGTCTGGCCTTGGTATTTCTCCTAATTTCCCCTGGTGCCTCAGTCCCAGGGCCAACCTGTGCCCACACAGCACAATACAGCTGCCCAGTCCGGTTCCGGGGCTTCCCTTTCTCACCATGGGTGCCCTCCCCTCCTCTAGGGCAGGCAGGGAGCCTGGGCGGGGCTTTCCCGGGGCTAAGAGCCATCTGTGGGGAGAAAACACCAATGGAACAATTTGTGCTCCACTTCTGGGCACTTGGCTCACAGCTGCCTTTGGAGGTAGGTTCCATGACTCTTGTCATTTGACAGCAGGGAGACAGGGGCAGGAAAACGGTTACGACGTGTCACGGGTGACAGTCAGTCAGGGACAGAGCGGAGATTTGAACCCTGGCAGTCTGTTTTGGGGGCCTGAGTGCTGGACTCACCTGCTCTGCTGCCAGCCTGTGTGCGGCTAACCTCTGAGGCGCTGCAGACCCAGGCGAGAGGCACTGCAGAGATTAGGAAACCTGGATGGTACACAGGTGCAGGACATGTATGCAAATATACACAGCCACACACAAGTACATGTACTGGAATGACACACACATACGTTAGGCCCACAAGAGGCGGGACTGTGTCTATGTATTCTCCCCACAACAATTTTATTCTAGTACCCAGCACAGTGCTAAGTATAGCAGCTGCTCAGTAAGTTGCATGAAAACACACAGGCATGCATCCAAGCACATACACGCCTGGATGTGCGTGTGTAAACATATGCACACATATGTGCAAGCAGTCACATGGACTTTTACTGCCTTTTGAAAAACATTTCCAAAGAGTGGGACATCGCTCAAAATCAAGCTCTGATTTGAACAAAAGGCTTGGTGATCTATTCTCAAAACCACTTTCCCGGGGAAAGGAAGAGTTCGAGCCCCTAGGTTCCACCTACATGGACTTATGTGGAAGGCAGAGGCTACTCAGGAAGTCCCACCATCATCATACCCACTTCAGCTTGCTGTGTGTGTGTGCATGTGTGTGCACGCGCGTGTGCGCGTGCATGTGTGCGCGTTTGTGTGTGTGTGTGCGCGCGCGCGTGTGTGTGTGTGTGTAGTGATGAGGTGTCGATGGCCTTCGGGAATCTGGGTCCCTACCACCTGCAAGGCACTTGTACCCACCTGGGCCCATACCTGGGCCTGGAACTGCAGTGTGGAATCAGAAATGGAGCCAACCTCAGCCCCTCCTTGGCATCAATCCCGTTTAATAAGGAAATTTGAAAGTGTAATCTAATTCTGCAGAATCTCTTTAAATCTCGTTTTCTCAGAGGTAACTTCATTTCGCACGGACACATCCAGCCTTGTGAGAAGGCCTCCATTTCACACCAGTTTTATCTCCACAATTTCTCGTCTCAGTGCACTCCTATCCCAGGGCCCTGCCACGCGGCAGGCGAGGCCTGAACTAATAGCATTTCCTACTCATTTGGAATCAAAAGGCAACGAGAACAACTGTTGAAATGCACCGCTACAGCCACCTAGAGCATGCTCATTACCGCCCCCATTTGCAGGCAGCGTGCCTACTGGTGAGTGAGGGAGAGAAGCAGGGTCCTGTGGCCTCCCACTCCCGTTGGGGCCAGTGAGGGAGGCTGAGGCTGGCTCAGGGGGTGCGGTCAGCTCAGTGGAGGAACTGGCCCCTCTCACTCTGGGGCTGTCCCAAAAGGGGCTGTGAGAGTAGCAGAGGCTAAGACTGTCTGCCCTGCAGACAGATGGCCTCAGCTTGAATTCCATCACTTCCTAGCTCTGCCTCAGTTTACTCATCTGCTAAACGAGGACAGCCTACTCTGAAGGATTACTTTGAGTATTAAATTAGATTAATAGACATGAAGTACGTATAACAGCGCTTAGCTTTACCCAATCAGCTACGAAAACGTATGTGTATCTCATGACCCAACAATTCTATTCCTGGCCACATGCCCGACAGAAAGGAGACCTTATGTCCACCAAAGGAGATGTAGACAAGGATGTTCATAGCCACTTACTTCATAACAACTCGCAACTGAAAACAACACAAACGCCCACCGACAGTAAAATGGACAATAAATTACAGCACGTTCATACCATAAAAGAGTCCACAGCAGTGGAAAGGGACAGGTCACTGATACACAGAAATATGGGTGAATCAGACAACAGGATGCTGAATGAAAGAAGTCAGACACAAAAAGGCACATGATTCTATTTATATGTAATTCCCCAACTGGCAAAACGATCTGTGACAGACGTCAGAATAACGGGTGTACTATCACCTGGCAGGGAGTGTGGGGGAGCCCACGGAGGTACCGGAAATGCCCTCTGTCTTGATCTGGGTGATGTTTAAAATGGATGTATGCATGTAGACATTCACTGGAATGAACATTTGAGACTTGTCCAATTTACTGCATATATTTCACATCTCAATTAAAAATAAATAAATAAATAAATAAATAAATAAGAGGAGCCTTCTCAGCCAGGACACGGCATGCCTCCTCAGGAAACCCACCTTTCCCTCAGCACTTGATGCTTCTGTCCTCTCGCTGAATCCTCATTTTAACTCCCAGGCACTAAATAATTATCCCCATTCAACAGGTGAGGAAACAGGCCCAGGGAGGTCCAGGCCCTTCCCCAGGCCACACAGCTGGAAGGGTACAGGGCAGGGACTGGAGCCCCAGCGCTCCAACTCCAGAGCTCGGGTTCTCACCCAGCACACACTCATGGCCTCCCTGCCCAGCCTGGGTGAGGGAGGCTCCCTGGAGCAACATCTGGGTGCTCCTGTACAGCCTGGATGCCAGATGATGCTGGGCTGGGCACGAGGGCACACGCAGAGCAGGGCTCTGGGGTGAGACCAGGGGGAACTACGGCCCATGCTTTGGTGGGTCAGGTTGTTTCTGCTCATCTGCTGGTCCTTTAGAAGCTGTGGCTGCTGCCGGATCCTGAAAGGGCATCTGGGCAAGGTCAAAGGGAGACATGGACCAGAAACTAAAGACATAGAAGGGACAGGGCCTGGGAAGGGAGCAGGAGGGCTGTGTAGAGGCAGACCCAAGATGTTTGCTTTGTTGCCTTGAGAAGGATGAAGAAGCCTTGAGATGGCACATGGCCTCAAGGGGGAGGGTCCAGCTGTGAGGGGGAAAGCTGGAAGCTCTAGTCCCAGAGCCATAATAGTAGGGGGAACCCTCAACCAACAGGCAGGGGCTTGTGTATCAATGAGGAAATGGGAAGGAAGAGGTCCTTGGAGAGCAGCTGGCTCAGGTAAGACATCTAAAAGCAGTCCAGCCCCACAGCTGTGGCTCACTGGTTGAGCATCGACCTGTGAACCAGACAGCCACAGTTCAATTCCTGGCCAGGGCACACGCCTGGGTTGCAAGCTCAGTTCCCGGTGTGTGATGTGTAGAGGCAGCCGATCAATGATTTTCTCTCATCATTGCCATTTCTCTCTCTCCATCTCCCTTCCTCTCTGAAATAAGTGAAAATCCTATATAATAAAAGGTTAATATGCAAATCAACAGAAACGGTGGAACAACCAGTTGCGATGACACACACTGACCACCAGGGGGCAGATGCTCAATGCAGGAGCTGCCCCCTGGTGGTCAGCGTGCTCCCACAGGGGGAGTGTGGCTCAGCCAGAAGCCAGCCTTATGGCTGACAAGTGCAGTGGTGGTGGCGGGAGTCTCTCCTGCCTCTGTGGCAGCGCTAAGGATGTCTGACTGACAGCTTAGTCAGACATTCCCTGCGGGCTCCCAGACTGCGAGAGGGCACAGGCTGGGCTGAGGAACAACCCCCCCCCCCCCCGCAAGTGCACAAATTTCGTGCAACGGGCATCTAATAAATAAAAAAAGGCTGTCCAGCAATGCTTGCCTTCTCTAAATGCCCAGTCCCTCCTGGTCTCCACAGTCCACCACAGTAAGAAAGAGTATAGATGTCCCCAAACATCGGCAGCCACTGTAGTTCCACTCAATCACATGATAATACCCTGTATTAAATACCTACTATGTTCCAGGTGCTTCATTCTCATTAACTCTCATCTTCACCACTGAGGTCAGGGAAATTATAGAACCTGCCGGACGGCATAGCTGCGAGGGGCCAAGCGGGCCTTCAGACCCAGGGGACTGGCCCCAGCCCCTCCCTGCTCTCTATCAGGGCCCGAGGCAGCACTGCATCACCTTTTTCTGAGCCACAGGGACAGTGAACTTCTGCTTGGACCCAATCTTGACCTTGGGAAGAGAAGAAGGCTCTAAAGGCTCCTTGCTGGGATCCATCGGTCAGGGTGGGCTTCCGGTCGGCAAGGCCCCACGGAGGAGCATTCCTGTGCAGCAGCACGAAGCAGCAGGCATTTCTGCAGTGTATGCAGGTGGAGGCAAACCTTCCTAGGAACGGCGTGTTCTAGAGCCTGAACCCGCAGTGACCTTCCAGTGTGTGCAGATGATGGGGCCGAGGGGCTTCCACACATCTCACTGTGGAGGGAAGCTGGGCTCCACACAGCCATGGGTCAGGAAACAGCTTGAGGGGACCCAGTGGGGAACTTGCAGGGGCCTGGAGGGTTCACTGAGAGACACTGGAGCATGTCCGGTTGGAACCTGCTCGTGAACCACACATAGTTTCCTGGGCTCTTTGGTGAGGGGGATTTAGAGATGTCAGAATGTGCTCTTTGTTTGTTCCTAGGAATGATGCTTAAATTAACTGCATAGTTATCTGCAGGGGTGAGTGCAGGCATTGTCTTCCAACTCTCTGGTGGTCTCTGTAAAGTCCCAGATGTATCTCGAAAGCAATAGGCTCAAAAAGAGGACTCTAGCTTGCCTCCTCCAGTCCTGGGCCCTGTACTCTTTCTTACCCAGGCTTCCCCTCACCATACAAACACCATCGTCCACCCAGATGCTTTGGCCAGAAACTCAGTCATCCTCAGACCTCTGGTTATCCTTGCCCCCTTCCCCTGCTGACTCCTCAGCACCCCACCTGCTTCTTTTCATTTCCAGCGCTGCCACCATCTTTCACCACATTATCAGCATAGCGCCCCACCAGCTTCTCGTGTCTAGGATCTACAATTTGTTCTTCACACAGCAGCTGGAGAAATCTTTCCAAGGTGGGTCATGTTACTGCTCAGTTTGAAATGCTTCTATAACTTCCGGTGGCCTAAGAGTTCACACTCTTCACCAAGCCCATGATATCCTCATGTGGGTCTGCCCTTGCCTCCCTCTCACACTGTACTCCAGTCACATTCTAGATCTCCCTACTGCCACAGGGCCTTTGCACATGCTGTTTCCCCCTTTACAGAACACCCTTCTGCCTCTTCATGTGGCTGGCTCCTTCTCATCTTTGGCTTTCGGCTTAACTGCCATCTCCTCAGAAAGGCCTTCCTTGACCTCCTTATTTCCTTATTTAAATGATGACTCCCTCGTCATTTCCTTTTGAATTTTTTTTATTTTTTTAATCTTTATTGTTCAGTTTATTAATTACATTGTTCCCTTCTTTTCCCCCTCTAGTTCCCCTCCACCTGGTACACATCCCACCCTCCGCCCTCACCCCCCTCCACTGTCCTCGCCCATAGTTGCATGATTTTTGTCCAGTCTCTTGCTGCACTTCCCACACCCCCTTTCTCCCCAAGAGTTGTCAGTCCATTCCCTCTCTATGTCCGTGATTCTGTTACATTCACCAGTTTATCCTGTTCATCAGCTTATTCATTCACTTGATTTTTAGATTCATTTGTTGATAGATGTGTATTTGTTGTTCATAATTTATACTTTTATCTTTTTCTTCTTCCTCTTCTTAAAGAATATCTTTCAGCATTTCATATAGTATTGGTTTGGTGGTGATGAATTCCTTTAGCTTTTTCTTATTTGCGAAGCACTTCATCTGACCTTCAATTCTGCATGATAGCTTTGCTGGATAGAGTAATCTTGGTTGTAGATTCTTGCTGTTCATCACTTTGAATATTTCTTGCCACTCCCGTCTGGCCTGCATTGTTTCTGTTGAGAAATCCGCTGACAATCGTATGGGTGCTCCCTTATAGGTAACCATCTGTTTTTCTCTTGCTGCTTTTAATATTCTCTCTGTCTTTTGCTCTTGGCATTTTAATTATGATGTGCCTTGGTGTAGTCCTCTTAGGGTTCCTATATATTGGGGTTCGGTGCGCTTCTTGGACTCCTAAGTCAATTTCTTTCACCAGGTGTGGGAAGTTTTCGGTCATTATTTCTTCAAATAGGTTTTCATTGTCTTGCTCTCTCTCTTTTTCTGGCACCCCTATAATTCGGATGTTGGTATGCTTGAGGTTGTCCCAGAGGCCCCTTACACTATCTTCAATTTTTTGGATTTTTTTGGTTTCTTGCTTTTTCAGCTGAGTGGATTTTACCTCTTTGTATTTCAAATCTTGAACTTGGTTCTTGGGGTGCTCCAGAGCACTTTTAAGTCTTTGTATATTTTTTATTTCAGTCAGTGTATGCTTAATTTCTGGTTGGTCCTTTTTCATATCCTTGAGAGTCTCCTTCATATCCTTGAGGGTCTCATTCATTTCCTTGTAGGACTCATTCATTTCCTTGTAGGACTTGTTCATTTCCTTGTAGGACTCATTCATTTCCTTGTAGGTCTTGCTTATTTCCTTATAGTTCTCGACCTTTTGTAGGAGCCTCTTGAGAAGCCCTATAACCGTGGTTTTGAATTCCATGTCCAGTCGTGTTTTTTTTCCTCCATTTCTTTCACATCTGATTTCTTTCCATGTCGCTGCATGGTGGCTGCTTCCCTGAGTTGGTCAATGAGCTTTGTGTCGTAGACTTCTTAAAAAGGACAGTGGGTCAGCCTCCCCAGTTACCTGAGGTGGATATGGGTTGCACAGTCTTGCTGAAGTTAAGCTCAGGTTAATGGTTGTTAGCACTTGGAGGGGTTGACCTCCAGGCCAATTGTCTGTGAAGTTCAGCTGTGCTCAGGTTGGATGGGTGGAGTCTCTGGGCCAAGCAGACAGCGTTAGCTCCGCCCTATGTGGCCCCAGGGAGTCTGTGTCTGTGGCAATGGCTGCCAGCACCTCTGAGAGAGCCGCTGCCAAGCTCCACTGGCTGCCGGGGAATTCAGACTCTCCCCAAATGAGTCTGCACACCCAACGTCTCACCCAGGGTCGTAAAACAAAGCAGTCTGATGGTTTCCCGAATGAGAGAGCAAGTCGAGAGCGCTCTCTATGCAGTTACGCAGCTGCGCTGTTCCCAAGTTCATGCGGAAGCTCGCCTTCTCCACAAGCCAGCAGACCCGGCAGCACCCGAGCTTCGGCGTGCCCTCCCACTGTCCAGTTTTCACCCCGTGTGATAGTGGGTTCCCTGGACTTCGCGCAGAGCTGGAGAATCAGTCCAGTGGGACGTCTTTGTCTCCCCGTTCGAGAAAACTGGCTGGTTTTCAGCCGCCCGCCCTATCCTCTGGCGCGCGCGCGCTCCAAACCTCTCTCTGTGAATCTTCAACACTGTCCACCGCCGCTCCTCTGAGTCACAGTGTCTTATCTTCACTTTTATTTGTGGAATTTTCACTCGGCCAGCTTTCTGGTGATTCTGGAAGGTGTTTGTTCTTTCGTTAAGTTATAGTTTTAAAACTGCTGAGTATGACGGCAAGATAGGTGTTTTACCTATGCCGCCATCTTGGTTCCCTCCTTTTGAATTTTTATCACAAGTTGCAATTGTCTTACTTTTCTGAGATTTTACTTTATAAGAAAATGATTGGTTTCTCTCATAAGATTGTAAGCCCCATGAAAGCCTGTTCTGGGGTCCTGTCTGCCTTGTTCACCATTGTGTCTCGGTGTTGAGCCCCGCAGCTCCCTTTTTAACCATCAAGTTCAGTTAATGAATGAAGATACGCAGACATTACTGGCAAGGGTCTGCTGGCCAGAGTGAGCTGATGCACACAGGCAGGTTCCCCAGAGACAGGAGCCTTCATCAGGGTTACTGCTGACTCGAGCCACCAGCCCCAAAGCCCCTGTAGCTTTATGGCCTAGCAAACAAAGCGATGCCTAGGTCCTGCCTGCCACGATCTGGATTGTTGAGAGGCCCATCACATCTCCAGCTGAGAAAAGACAGCTCTTGTGCAAATATAAGCTTTCTATCCCTTAGATAAAGGGACAGCAATCCTGCCCTTCAGGCCCTGTAGATCCTTGCATGTAACTACTCCATCCCAACCCTCGGGGCTGGGGTGGAGCCAGAGCTCAGGCATCTGTGTAACCTCAGCAGCTCAGTCTTTCCTTTTGCATTTGTGGCCTGGGCACCCTCTCCTCCTGACACAGGCCTAACGTTCCCAATCACACACCTGAGGGTCCTCTTAGCTTGCAGATATGACCACTCTTCTGGTCTATTCTAAGTGCTGGGGGCCCAGTGGGCAGAAAAAGCCCCTGAAATTTGCCACAGAACACCCTAGGCCCAAGCTTTCCTTTTTCTGTAGCCTTCACCAAACCCCATCCCATCCCAGGCTGCTGGAGCTAGCCCCCAGGGTCCTTGACAGGATGCTGCTTGGAGCTGCACAGCTGGGGAGACCAACAGGGAAGTGTCTGGAAGGTACATTCCCCAGACAGCAACTCAGCTGCTCCCTGGGCACCCGCAAAGCCCGAGTCACCCATCTAATGAAACAGGGCTCTCAAGGGGCCTGCAATCTCCATAGAGAAGGAGGAGGGCACGGACTCTCAGACGAGTCTCAATTTCACAGCATCAGGGACGTGAGCACCAAGGCACTGAACCAGAAAACGAGAGTCTGGCAGGAGCGGCAGACACACCGTGAGCGCCAGGGGATCGGAGATTAGGGCCCTTCAAAATCAATTTTGAATTCAAACTTCTAAATGTGTTCTCCAGACGCCAAGAAGGGACCCTCCAGGCAGGCTGGGCCCAGCCAGCTGCTGGATTCCGCTTCCTCCCTGAGGCAGCCAGGCTCACCTGCTAGGTCCTGGGCTGGATGAGGGAGGGAGACTCTGGGCCCCGCCCCTGGGAGCTGCAGGGACAGGAGCTACAGGGACAGGAGGCCCTTGAGCTCACCTCACAAGCATGACCTCTGGGGTGCCTGCCTGAGATGCTGTCCTGAGGCTTCCTGGTGAGGCTTTGGAGGCTCCCTCCACCCGCCTTTACAGACTTGGAGGAGAGGAGCTAAATGCAAGGCCACACCTAGCTGAGGAGGCTCATCGAGCACCAGTAGCTGAAACCATTTGCAATGCGAGCCTTGGACGCAGACAGGCAGAGATTTGTAGCCTGCACCAGCCCTGGGCTCCCAGGAAGAAGATTCTGGTCCAGAAGTGAATGTCCTCTCTGGAAACCTGGTGGGAAGAAGCCTGCCAAGAGTGTCCTAGAATGCAGGCCCCGTGGAGCGAGAGTGAAGCCCCTGAGCAAAGGGAGAGACAGGGGCATCCCCGTGCGAGTCAGCGAGTCAGCCGGGCTGCTGGGAAAGCTGGCGGGGGGGGGCCCAGGCTGCATTATCGGGGGGGGGGGGGCGGGGGGGCAAGGTGTCTGCAGCCAGGGAGCTGACACGCATGCTGCCTGTCCCCCGTCAGACCACGTGTGGAGCACTGCATCCTGGCACTGGGCCTGGCACTGGGAGGCAGACAGGGACACACAGGGCAGCAGGCCCCACGAGGACGCTGAGCTTAACAGACGGCTCCAGCTACGCCTTGGAGGAGGCGCCAGGGCCCACAGAGGATGCTCCTGGCAGCCCACCTACGGCTCCCTGCTCCCGCCGGGGTCCCTACTCAGCCATACTTGTTCCTCCAAGCCTATGATCAGCCCAGCACCGAGGCCTTCCTCACTGCTGGGTGGGGAAGCTGGTCCATGGCAAGCCTGTCTGACCCCAGTGACCTCATAGCCTCTTCGCGCCTGTTTCCCAAACTTAAGACTAACCATCAACTTTAAGCCACACTCCTGAGCCACGGACATGAGTGCCTGGGAACCACTCTGCTGCTGAGAGGCAACAGAAGGGGCAGACCTCACAGGGAGCCCCTGCTGGGGCGCGGCACGCTGGGAGGGGGCCGGAGTCTGAGGACCACTTAAGAGAGAGCGGGCAGGGACGCCCTAACCCCTCCCGCCCTGGCTTGGGAGTGGGCTGCAGGCTCTGTGAGGAAATCACAGCACAGGCCTGGGTAATGCTCCTTTTAGTTACAGCATAAACTGCACAATAAAGCGTACCTGGGGAATGTTTAGAGAAAGCACTAATGATTTCTTCCCCAGTGGTTAATAAATTCACTTCCAGATCAATTTGTTCGCGATGGAGCCCGGCGAGCGGAACCCGCGAGGCGGGCACAGCCGAGTGTGTCTTTTTCGGTATAAATGATTTATGACGATGATTAGCGGCACATAAACAATTTAAAATACAACGCTAATTAGTTTGGGGGAAAAGGAGGGGAAAAGCCACACTGCCTCTCTCCCCATTATGTTCTACTTCCCTAAGTGTGTACTTTTTAATTAAATCCAAATGTCACAATAAATTTAAAGTGTTTTATTACCACTCGGGCTAACGAAGGCAGTCATGCAAGCCCCGCTCTCTCAGGCATCTGTGGGCTGGGCTGGGCTGGGCTGGGGTGAGAATGGGGGTACCAAGCAGGGTCTGTCTACAAACTCTCCGGGAGACGGGAGGTTTTTGTGAGGTCTCTGGAAACCCCTCCTGGTTTCTGGCAGCCCCAAGCTGGAGACCTCTGGGACTCCCCACTCTCTGCTTCCTGGCAGCCCAAGTGACAACTCCTTAGTGCTGGCTCTGACCAGCCCAGAAGCCAGGCACGTCTCCTCCGTGGTCCCCCAGGACTCTGCACCCGCTGTGAGCCCTCCTCAGGGGCTCTGTTGCCATACACCTAACACCTTCTGCCGGCTCGGCATCAGGCTCGGCATTTCCTGGGCATCTTACCGTGTCCTCGTTCCAGTGCTATGAGTAGTGATCATTGTTTCAATTTTGGGGATGGGAAAACAGAGGGTCAGAGAGGTGGGAACATTTATCTAAAGTCACACAGCTAAAAAGCAGGCTTTTGCAACATCCCTATTCCTATCCCTACCATTCTGCTTCGGAGCCCACATCTAACCACGCCCTGGTTCCCCAGCCCCCGGAATGGGGAATAGACACAGAGCACAGAGCCTTGCTTTGCTCAGAAACACATTAGAGGCAGAATTTAAGGCCAGGGACCCGGACCCTGATGAATCTGGGTTCAAGTTCAGGCTCTGCCATTAACCCACAATGTAAACTCGGCGAGGTTCGCAGCCTCTCAGAGCTTCAGCTTCCCCGTCAGCAGAGCTGGAGCACTAACACCCACCTCACAGGCCAAAGAACCAAAGCGGCTAAAGCAAGCAGAGTGCTCTGCAGCCCACGACACGCTGTGTGAGTAGAAATTACTAACGGAAACCCTTGAGGTGAGCAGGGCTCTGTAAGAGCACACAGTGCCCGTGTCACTCATGAGAAAATGGAAGCCAGCAAGGAAAAGGACTTACCCAAGATCCACTGAACCGTAGGAGCAGGGGACCAGCTTGCAGGCAACCTCCCTTCCAACAGCTCCGACAGCAAGAATGATTTTTCTCCTAAACACTCTTTGCACTGTTTATTTCAAATTGAAAACAAATATCCCTACACGTATGACCCAGCAATTCCACTCCTAAATACACCCCCAAGAAAAATGGAAACAGATGTTCACACTGAAACTTGTACATGAATTTTCATAGTAGCAGCATTATTCACAATAGCTAAAAATAGAGCAACTCCAAATGCCCACTGGCTGACAAACGGGTAGATGAAATGTGGCATACACATACAATGGAGTAATATTTGATCGTAAAAAGGAAGTACTGATTGCATGATACAACATGAATGAATCTTGAAAACACAAGGTGAGGAAAGAAGTCAGCCACAAAGACCACATCTCGTACGATTCCATTTATATGAACTATCCGTAAGAGGCAAATCCACAGAGACACAAAGTAAATGAGTGATCGCCAAGAAGGACAGGAAGGGGCAGTGACAGCCAATGAGCTTGGGATTTCTTTTTAGGGTGCTGAGAATGTTCTGGAATTAGATGATGGTAATGGTTGCACGATTCTGTATCTATACCAAAACCACTGAATTGCACATTTAAAAAAGTTAACCTTGTGGCATGCAAATTATATCTCAACAAAGCTTTTATAAAGCAAACCAAACCAAACGTTCCTTCGAGAACAGGAGAAATCAGTTCATAAAAAAGTTATTTCTTAGGATCAGGAGAGTGGCCCTGGGAGGCCACCCCATCTCTCGTTGGCTATTCCACAGGGAGGAAAGAGCCCCCCTTGCCTCCCTCCCCAAACTTCCACACCCAGAAAACTGACTGTCCCCACTCTTCCAGCCCTGCTGCCCAGGAAACTCAGACCCAACCAAACCCATCACTCTTCTCCGCCCCATTTGCTTCCACCACTGTATTCATGTTTTGTCTTCCCAGGTCTCTGCTGAAATTTCTGCATCCTCCCAGACCTATGCCCAACCTGCAATGCCCTATCTACAAGCTACGCATGCCCATGGGGGAGAGGTCCCCTTTCAGACCTTGAGCTTGTCCTGCATTGAGTACCATAGTTGTGGTTGGTGCATAAAGACCAGACCATAGTGAGGCCCTTCAGGCCCAGACGAGGTTCAGTATGGAGTGCTGCCCTCTCCCAGGTCTGGTGAACCCCGCCCCAGACAGGGGTGTGCAAGCTCAGATCCAGGCCATGGAGGCCAGAAAGGAAGGCAACGTTTATCTTTGAGTCTAATGAAAAGCACTGGAGGGAGAGCACACAGTGCCCAGGCGAGGGACAGCCCCCTTTGTGGTTTATCTGAGAGGGTGACTCAAGAAGATGAAGCATCCAGGCCAGCCGGGGAAGCCAGGCCCACTCTGGGGTTAGTTTCCCCAGGGGGGAGGGGCGGCTTGCTGAGACAGCATTCTAGGATGAAACCATGAAGACTCATGGAGTCAGCTTCATGCCTAGAACATGGGTACTTGGCCCAAGGCCCAGATGTCCCCCTCAAGTGACAGGGCCATCCTGCCCCATCCATGGGCTCTTCCCATATGTGGAGGACTTGGAGGCTGGTCTCTCTACTGAGATGAGGCCTAAGGTACCAGAATGACCCTCAACATAACCTAGTTGAAGTTCTGCCTGGAAACAGCAAGGACCATCCAAACTGATTCAAATGTGGCAAGGCCACGCATGGAGGGCCGGATGCTTTCACCGGGATCTCTGCTTCCCCTGACCCTGGGAGACCAAGGAGAGACAAAGAAACCTCATCAGGCGATTTCCTTCTCCTGGCTCTGGCCTCACCATACCGTCCACACCCCCACTCCCTCCCGGTCATGTCTCAGCACCACACTTGAGGCGCCAGCCGCCAGTGACCCTTGAAATGTAAGGCGAAACCTAGACTCTGAGAGGCCTGCCCAGGGACATGCTGTGAGCTGGGGGTAGAGCCAGGCTGGTGCTGCAGGCGCTCTGGCTCCTAGCCCTTTGTTTCAACTCCCAGGAGAGCCTTTTTCAGCCCCACTCTCATGGGAGGAACCACTGAAGCGGCCTCTGCCAAGGCCACCTCAACAAGGCTGGCTCCCCCGCACCTGGCAGCTCCCACAAGAGGGGAGACCTCAACCCCCACCAGCTGCAGGGAGGCTGGCTCAGGAAGGAGCCACCTTCATCTTCCCTGAGGGTGTGGTCACCACTGAGTGAGAACACAGGCCCTGGGGCAGTGGTCGGCAAACCGCGGCTCACGAGCCACCTGCAGCTCTTTGGCCCCTTGAGTGTGGCTCTTCCACAAAATCCCACGTGCAGGCGCGCATGTGCGGTGCGACTGAAACTTCGTGGCCCATGCGCAGAAGTCGGTTTTCGGCCTGGGTGAGTCTATTCTGAAGAAGTGGCTTTAGAACACTCAAGGGGCCAGAGAGCCGCATGTGGCTCACGAGCCGCAGTTTGCCAACCACTGGGGTAATGGACGCTTGCTTTGCAGGCTCCTAGCGGCCTCAGCAAACTTACCATCTGTGAAAAAGGAAGCCAGCAGGTCCCACCCACAGCCCTGACTCCTGTGTGTGCCTCCTTTCTAGTCAGTGCCAGCCCCTCTCACCACCACAATCAGGGAAGGCCTGGGAGCATATTCACCACACCTCCCGGGATTGTGCCCAGAGACCTGGTTCCCACCTGAATTCTGCCACATACCAACTTGCTGGGCTCTCCCAGGCAGCGTCTCTCACTCTCTGGGCACAACCTAACCTACTCCTCCCCAAAAAGGGGCTAATATTTGATTTCGCAGCCTACCATGGGTGCCATAAAGATGAAATGAAAGGCTCTGAGACATCTGGGGCCTTCCCTGGCATGAGGTGATGCAGGAAGCGGAGGCACTGGGCCTCCCAGGACTGAGGCTGGTGACTCATTCTCTCTGGGGGCAGCTAAACTTTTGGGCACCTGGGGTCTGAGATGCTGTTCCAGAAGCTGATCTCTCACGAGCTGATTTCTTTGTAAGGCAGTCCCCACCGATCCTCTATCTCCTGATTATTAACAACCTTTGCGCAATTCCCACACACACACTTCCTTGAGTGGGAGCTGGACCTAGTGACTTGCTCCCAAGAAAGGAAATACAGCAAAGCGATGAAATGTCACCTCTGTGATTAGATGTGTCACATCTTATAAAAGACTGTGACTTCCTGCTTGCTAGCAGACACTCTCGTAATGGCTTTAAGGAAGCAAGCTGCCACCCTGCCGAGGCCCACAGGCACAGAACTGGGGGCAGCTTCCGACCCCCAGTCCGTGAGGAGTGGAAGCCTCAGCCCACCAGCCCATGAGGAACGGACTCCTGCCAACAAGCCAATGAGTGAGCGTGAAAACTCAATTCCCAGATTAATCTTGATTTGAGACCGCAGTCCCGGCCGACACCTCTATTACGGTCTGAGAGACCCTGAGCAGAGGACCCAGCCAAAGCCATTCTCGGACTCCCGACCCACGGAAACTGTGAGATAATAAATGGGTGTTGTTTTAAGCTGCTAAGCTGTGATTTGTTGCAGAGCAGTAGGCGACTAGTACACCGCCTTGCCTCAGACTGGAGAGAGGCAGGCCTGCAGACGGATGTCGGCCCCACCACCCATGTCCTTCTGAGCTTCCCTCCAGAGCCCAGTCCTTGCTAAACTGTTGGGCTCATGGACCTGAAGGCGCCGTTCCTGCTGTGGAATGTTTCCAGGAGAGGCGTCCAGGAGACAGGGCCCACTCCCCAGCCTGCCCTCACCAGGCTCTCTCTGCTGGGCAGACCAGGAATGTGGGCGGAGCTGATCACCTCTTTCTGGCGCCATAGCCCGGGGGCTTTCAAAAGAACAGCCCTCCCAGGGCTCCGCACCCCAGGACACCTCTGGAACAGGATAAGCATTTCAAAGCACAACCACTGCCCCCTTCTTCCCTCCTCCCCCAAACCTAGGTAGTCACCTACAGACCCTTCAAGAGCTTTGCCTATTAAAGGCTCAACAGACCTCAACAGTGGACATAATCATATCCATTTGACTCGTTGGAATCACCATTACAATTTACTGTTAAGAATTACTATGTGGCAGAGGCAGGATTTGAACTCTGAGTCTTCCTGATACAAAGCCCATGATAGCTTGTTTTAAAATTGGAAACTGAGAGAGAGTTCAAGCATTCCGATGGCACCCACAGGCAGCCCCAACGAAGCCCTTCCAAAAGAGTCTATCACCAGGGGTCAGGAATTGGGGTTTTTAAAAATGCAGGGGAGAGGAGAGACAGGATGGAGCAGGTGCTGGCTGTGGGCCCTAGATGTTCAAGCCAGAGCTGCTCCCACTTATCTGGGAAAAGCGGGTCTCCCTCCCCCTCTCTATCAAGTCACTGCGCCAACTGGCAAAATTGAATTATTAAAACTCCCTTCTGGGGTACCACACAGATTTCTCTCCACTGAGACTCAGAGCGGAGGGGCAGCTACTCCCGCCACACAATATTAAAATGTCAGGAGTTTAAGGCCTGCGTTGGTTGAGTCATAAGTTATCAGCACCCAGTGAGGGCCGACAGAATGCCTCCCTTAAATTATTAAGCAGAAAGCGTCAGACTGTAATATTTTGCTAAACCAAAGTACAGACACAGACAAAGATGTCATTTCAATATTTGAAACCAGCAAGTTTAATTTAAAATAAGAGCAAACCAATAAGCTCAGAACATAGCCGCGCATGAGAGGAAAATTATACTGTGAGAGGGGAAAAAAAAGTGGAAGGACTTAAGAAATTTATAAAAGTAATCTCAAAGTGGAAATTAGAAATCAAGGCCTAGAAACAGAATAACACAAAAGAAATATTACTGTCCACTTTCTAAATCAATATAACACTGCTCCACGCCAGAATTACCATGGTAACTCAAGTAAAAAGAATCAAGCAATTCTTATTATTTCAAAATAAAATCACAGCCTGAAGCCTGGGTTTTATTACAGCCACTGATAGATCGCTGGCTTGTATTTATCTGAAATATTGCTTTTCAATCAGCTGGTTTATGAATGTACACAGGCCTCTCACCAGCCCACTTACCGCCCCATTTCGAGGCAAGGGGCTAACCAATGAACTGAGTCCCGCCTGGCCACTTCTGCATGTATGCCCAGGTTGAAGTTAGCTCTTGTAACCACACAGCTTCACACCCATCCCTCCTGCAGGACAGAGAAGAAAAGCCAGAGAAGGTAGTGGGGGCTGATCTTATGGTCCTTCTTCCCTGGTCCATGAAGGAAGAGGCCAGGGCTCCCATGGCAGCACAGACACTCGCCCCCCACCACCGCATTAGCAAGCCTCCCTCACCATCTTCCCAAGTCATTCTCTGATTGGCTCCTCCCCTACACATTCTACAGTCAGGCAGCCTGGGTTCACAGCTCAACTAGGGACTTGTGAGCTGTGTGGAACCTGTGCCCCATTACACAACCTCTTTATACACATTTCTCATCTGTCAAATCAAGATCACAATAGTTGCTGTCTCTAAGGTGGTTAAAGTTATTGAATGAAGTTATACATGGGAGATGTTTTGGTGGGCTGAGTACAGAAATGGCCCCAATTCTCTATCCTTCTGGGTACCCACATCCTGTGCAATGTGACTTTCACCTCGTCTCTTCAAAGGTATAATCTATTTCCCCACCCCTTGAACTGAGGTTGGCCTTGTGATGTATTTTGGCCAAATGACAACATCCAAGAGCTAAACCTATTAAGTTTTGTGAGTGTTTTCTCTCTCCTGGACCTGTCTCTACCATGTGAGCAAGCTGGAAGAGTCTGCTGGATGAGGAGGGACATGCAGCCTTGTCACCCTCAGCATCCAGTTGATCAGCTATCAGCCAGGCATGAGTGGGACCCCAAAACTGCAACCAAGAGCTAATCATACGCTTATTTTGAGCCTCTGAGTTTTGGGGTGGTTGCTTATGAAGCAATAATGAATTGATATACATTCATGGCACGACCTCTCACTTTTAAGTAAGGGTTCAGTAAAATGATAGCCATTATATTTTTATGACCCCTAAGGTCCAAGAGTGAAAGACCTCATACTGTTAACTGTGTGGAAAGCAATGTCACTTCACACAGGCATGAAGCTTCCTGGCTTATCAAATGAACACTGGGTGCCTGTTAGGTGTGATTCCCGTTGTAGAGATGGAAAAACTGAGAGCCAATAAATTGTCTGAAGTCACATGGCAGTCAGCTGGGACTAGAATCCATGCCTCCTGAATCATGCCAGCAGGCTGCACCTGAAGACCCAGTCAGGAAGGGGCAGGAGGTAGGAATTGGGGAGCCAATCTGCCCCTGCAATCTAGACCTGCTTATGCCTCTCACACTGTTTGCTTTTAATTTGCTCCAGTTATGTCAGCCACTGTGAGCTTCTGTTTGAGAACAAAAAGTAAACCCACTCCACCCAATGAGAGATGAGCTTGTTGCTAGGTTGGGTGGATGTGACACTGGAATGGCTTTGGCCAACTGTAGGCTCCTGCAAGGCCAACCAAAGGGGAAAGGACATGCCAGTAAAGGTGGTCAACATGAGCAAGGGTAGAGAGGCAAGATCCCCTGGGCTGTCATGTCAGTAGGCTGACTAGATGGCCGTGACTGGGATGCTCAGGCCCATGGCACCAGGCCAGCTGATGTTCTTTTTTATCAGGGTTCTCTTGTCACCCAGCCTCACCATGAATTTGGGGTCAGGGAAGATGATATGGAAACTGGACATGGAACCTGAAAGATGCTGAAGCTCTGGGCTATGAGTCCCAACGTAACTCTGGGCAACTTACTCGCCCACTTTGTGCTTCAGCTGTTCCCCTACAAATGCAGGGACTTGCAAACAGTGATCTTGGAGGCTTCTTCCCCTGATGCTAGTCACCTTGGAAATCTGGGCAGTGTTGAGCAGTGAAGCCGGCCTGCCTCCTGGGCAGCAGTGACTGGTGGCCATGACAGATGAATTAACTGCAAGAGGGAAGGTGATGTCCCACTGTCCAGAGTGAACAAGGCACTAACTGGGCACAGGTTATTTCAGATCACACTGTCGCTGTGCAGAAAGCAATGTCGCCTCCCACAGACATAAGCCTCCCTGGTTTATCAAGTGTGTACGTGGACATTATCTCATTCAATCTTGATAACAATCCAGCCAGTTAGGTATGGTTATTCTCATTGTAAAGATGAGAAGGTATGAAGGCAAAGCAGTCTCAACATTGGGTAGGCATGGTTTTGTGATCCATGGACATATTGGACCTGCAGAGTTTAGCAGGATGGTAAAGGTGGCAGCCAGTCCAATAGTACCTTGGCCCACTGGGGTACTCAGGCCCTTTTCTCTACCATTTTTCCTAACTCCTTCCTACCTTCCTAACACTGCTGATCAATAGTTCTTAGGAGGCCCTATCGACCCTAGAGATAGAACTAAACAACAGCCTTAACTTCCTAACTACTTGGGGACAGCTCTGCCTTGGATGGGATGCATCTTGGAGGGGCCCGCACTTGCGGAGAACCCCAGCATGGCTTGGGTCAATTCCCCATCAGCTTCCCCTCACTGTACCACCTCAACTCTGCCTTCTGCTCAAAGAAGGCCAGCCTGCCCAACCACGGCCACGTCCCAACCTCAGCAGCCTTTGCCAGCAGCCCAATTGCACCAAGCCGGAACCTCATGTCTCTGCCCATGATCTCAGAGGGTCGGCCACTGACGTTGGAAATCATTCACTGGTTCCAAAGAAGAAAGATCAGATCCTGGTCCTGCTGAGGGGCTCCTTAAATAGAAGCAGGTGGGGCAGCTGCTGGGTTTGACTCTGGGACACCGTGTGGGGTGGGGAATCCATTCTCTGGAAGAATGAGAGGCAGGCTGTGGGTCTAGGAACATACACATTTCTATGTGCTAAAAGCATCTTCGTGGGGCATGTTCAGAGTGAGAGAGAGAGAGAGGTAGCAAGAGAGAAAAGCAGCTCTTATAGCCACAAAGGCCAAGTGACTGGCCAAGCCAGCACCATGGCCACCCCGGCACGCAAAGGGTGAAGCTTTTAGGCGAGCAGCGGCCAGTGATCTCAGCTTCCCCCAGTCCTAATGCTCCTGAAAGGCTCTCTCCCACTCCCTGTAATTGGGCATCAGTAGTTAATGCAGTATTGACTGCATTACACGCTCCCGTGCCTCCCCGCGCTAATGCCAATTGCATCACCTTGTACAGTCACCGGCTTGCTTAGCCAATAGCCGTTAAAAGCAATCCAAATCATGAATCATATGGGAAACTTTTAGCAAGACACCGCCATCCAAGGAGACAATTTACAGTTGAGTTAATCTGGGTACATTAGTGAGACATGGATTCTGGACGACAGACCAATTTATGTTGTTTCCCTGTCGCCCCTTAGTGCTCCATGTGGGCAAGTGAATGGAAGCGCAGGAACAGAGAGAAGCACCTGCTTCTTAACCCACGCTCAGAGATTTGCGATGCT
This sequence comes from Antrozous pallidus, assembly GCA_027563665.1. Taxonomy (NCBI): domain Eukaryota; kingdom Metazoa; phylum Chordata; class Mammalia; order Chiroptera; family Vespertilionidae; genus Antrozous; species Antrozous pallidus. The sequence goes on along the minus strand of CM050520.1, from coordinate 39,203,267 downwards.
TCATTCCCAGCCATGAGGAGGTGGGTGCTGCTCAGGCTGGCATGGTAGGTGCAGATGGAGACCTTCTGAGCACCAGGCCGGATCCCCACCCTGCCAGCCTTCCAAGGAAACAGCAGTGCCTGCTGGGATCCACCTTCCTGTTGACCTGCTGGGGTCTCTGGCATGAACAGTGCCAGGGCCTATTCCCTGCCTCCACCACAGGCCAGGGAAGTACTGGCCACATTGTGCCAGGAGAGGCCCCCAGGACCCTCTGTGGTCCAGAGCGTGATGGGATATCCCAGGAGGTCCTGCAGCTCAGCACCCAAACATAGCCAAGAGCCTGTCCTCATGGATCAGCTGTAGAGGCTGTGCTCACGGCGGTCATTAACAATTGAAGATTCGCCGTCTGGTCCTCTCCACTCTCCTTGGGCATTTTTACTTATTAAAAATGCTCTAGGAATCATGTCTGGCTTTTGGTTCTACAGCCTGCTCACTGCTTCCTGTGGTCACTCCAGCCTTCACAGAGGCGGCTTACACCCAGACCCGCCCTTCAGCAGGCGCCTAGGGACACACCAGCACCCCCAATAGGGTATCCTCAGCATCTTCTCCTGTCCATTCCCCCACAATTCAAGGCTCTCATTGTTCTTGGGGTGGCCTGGATCCCCTGCTCTCTGCCCCTACTCGCGGGCCTCTTCTCCACAAGCCTAAGGGCTAATTTGATTCCTGGGGCTCAGGACAGTAGCTCTCTGCTCCCCTAGGACTTCAAGCCTCACCAGAAAGCCCATACCCTGGTGCCGATCCAAGCACAGGTGCCAGGGAAAGGAGGGCTTCTTCTCCGGGAAAGTGGGAGCTGGGCTTCCTTTGCTGACAGGCAGACCCGACGACATTCAGAGAACCCGGACCTTGAGTTCCAGTAAAGTAGAAATGGCTAGGCCAAGAGCAAGCGTCCAAATGAAAGCAATTAATCATAAAACCCGAAGTTTAACCGTTTGCAAAACAGATCTTTCCTCTCTGTGGTGGCCCTTCACTGCTCGACCTAATGGATTACTTTATTAATAATGCACTGTGCTTAAAAGCAAAAAAAAAAAAAAATTTTTTTTCTGACGATTCAATACTTCAGAAAGTCTCTTAAACCCGTTGCCACGGCAAAGCGATTGATATTTTATTATCTTTCAGAAGTGCAACATGAAAGCCCAGCAGCCCAGCGGAGCAAGAGCTTTGGTCCGTGGCAGCTGGCAGACCCAACTTCAACCAGAGGAGCCCCGGCCTCTTCCGACAAGATGCTGTCAGGTGGAGAAAAGGCATTGGGGGTGGTTAATAAGAGCCCTGAGTCCCTGCTGCAGCCAGACAAAGGGTGCAGGGACCTAGCCCTGAGATACCAGCCCCTGGGGGCCAATGCTGCCGCCCGGCCCAAATGGCCACCTGCTGAGAGGGCATACGTGCTAGGGAGAAAGTAGGCAGCAGGTTTCGAAGGGCAGGTGAGTACATCCAGAGCATTTCTCCCTCCCCCGATTACAGGTCCCAGCTTCAAGGTTTCATGGAACCAGGAGGCCAGACTCTTAACAGGGAGTAGAGGGTGAATTTATGAGCAGAAAGGTTACTTTTGGGGGACAGTTCTGGGCAGGACAAGAATCCAGTGCTCCTCAGGGCTCTGGCTGTTTGCGTGCCTTGTGCTATAATGGGCCCCAGAGCTCACTAGCAGCAACGAAAGCGGGCGCCATATTATCTAGACCGGACAAGGTGGGGCACTGAGGAGCACCACACGCTCTCTGCTCCAGGTCTGGAGGAAACACATATGTCTGGGGTGGTTGACGTGCACTGCAAGCTGGAGGCAGGACACTGGATCAAATGACCTCCAGAGAGCCATTCCCACTCAGGGCTCATCTGAACGCCTTTAGGATCACAGAGCCCACAGCTCTCCGGGTGCCTGGACAGAGAGCCACCCCCAAGAGGCCCATCTCCCTGCCTGAGGCCATCCAAATAGAGGACCTGGTCTTCTGGATTTCTGGCTTGGACCTAAAGACATATCCAGATTTCCACATGCTCCCCATAGTGAGAGCACCCCAAACACCGAGTGAGACCCCGGCACTGGCTTCTCTAAGCCCCTCATTTTACCAAGAGGGAAAATGAAGTCTAGAGATGAGCATGTCTGGTCTGAGATAACACAGGGAGTTAGAAACAAAAGGGGCTAAATCAAGGCCTCCTCCCTCCCCGTGTGGCCCGGCCCTCGCCCTTCTCTTCATTCCATATACAACCAGAGCAGTCCAGTCCTCTAATGGCCCACACAGGGCTCCAGGGAAGGGGGTCCCTGAAGAGAGAAGAGCATACAGGAGGTGATGTCACACCCCAGCGAGATGCGGGCCAATGGATTCTTTTGGACAGAAGCATTGAGTTTCCTCTTCATCTCTTATTACACACATACCGAGGATCAGCCTTCATGGGCTTACTGGCCACGGGGCTCCCCCACATGCCACCATCAGGCCAGACTCTTTAATTGCCCCTCCCGGCTGGGGATTTCAGAAGGTCAAGGGGAGTCTAGAGGGATCAGCACGTGGTAGAGCAAAGTGAACCTCCTGTGTGACCTTGAGCAAGCGGCTTAACTTCAAGTTTTTGCCAAGTGACCATGTCATTAGCACCATTGACCCGGTGGGCAGAGGGCACAGGCCCAGTGGAGACTCATTAGAAGGTCAGAGGATGCCACCACAGTCGCTCTAACTCACAAGAAAACCCACCTTCCAGTTCCTTACCAGTAGCAGCCTGCGAGTCAACTATCACAGACACACATCTCCCTACAACGAACAAGTTGAGCAACCTTCACCTACAGGGCAGGAGGGCCTGGGGCAGCCAGGGGACAGCCTCTCTTCTGACCCTGGGGACTGTGCTTGGCTCACAGGACACCCACTTGGTTTTACCCTCGAGGGGACTGGGATCCCCAACCTCTCCTGTGCACACCAGACACCAACTGCAGGATATCCCCAATCAGGAAGGCTTTGAAGTAGGAGGGACCACCTGCTAGTGGCCTCCAGCAACCAGGGACCCCCTCCGCTCTGACCTCTAAGGAGCCCTGAGGATCCTGACCACGGCAGGTCCATGCCACTTTCGCGGGCCACTCCTGCGGGAGTGCTGCTAGCCTGTAGCGTGGCACTTTCTTCCTCTGGGCCAAACTCCTGTCTCCCGCGCTCAGGAGACAGGGAGACAGTGGGCCCGCACGGATGGCACCTCCTACTTGTGGGGAGCTATCTCCCCGAGGGTCCAACCCGCTTTCCCCTCGACAGCCTGGCACCCCGGGTGGGTGCCAGTCTTCCCGAGCGCGGCTCGCTGCAAGCCCTGGAGAAGCCGCTGATTTGCCCAGCGCTCAGCACCTCTCGAGTTACGCGGCGACGCCAGGGTGATGGCTGCGGTGAGAGGAGCAGCCGCAAAGACCAAATGCTCTGCACGAACCGCCGCCGCTGCGCGGAGATCTAAAGAGAGCCGTAGCCTCTGGCCCGCAGAGCACCACCTGGCGCGTGCACAGCTCGCTCGCCCGCCCGCGGCCAGGCCCAGGGGGCCCGCACCCAGGGACCGACTCACTCCCCGAACCTCCTCCCTAGTCCCACTCGGTCCTCCCCGCCCCCGCCCGGCCCCAGCCCCCGTGCCGCTCCCCCCGCCCCCCCTTTACCTCCCCTTGCAATCCCAGCCCAGCCTGGCAGGTGCGCGCCTGTGCCCCCGGCGTAGGTTCCCGCGCGCCGCGGTGTAAGGCCGGGGGTACCGGGCGTCGGACCTCCGCCCGCCACCTACCGTCCTCCTTGTCCAGCACCATCATCTCGGGCGCTCCGTGTCCAGCCGCAGCTCGGCTCGGCCGGGAGCAGGGCGCCGACTCTGGGCGCGCTTCGGCGGGGCGGCCGGTCCTCGGGCGGCGAGCGGGCTCTAATTACCCGCTTGTCCGGCTCTTAACCTAGATTGCACTCAGCTAGAATTACATTCAGGAGTGAAGCACTTCGCAGATACAAAAGCCGTCTCACCTACTTTTGTGCCTCAGAATTGAAGGAACTACGAACTGCAATTGAGAGAGAGAGAGAGAGAGAGGGAGAGAGAGAGAGAGAGAGAGAGAGAGAGGGAGAGAGAGAGAAGAGAGGATCAGAGCCGTTTCTTTGATTCTCACCTTCTAAATGGCTCAATTTGCCCAGTATAATCTATCTTAATGTAATTGCATTTGATAGCTCATAACCCGGGCTCTGGCAACGACACTGCTTTCAGCTTCATAAAGTGTTTTCCCCTCGGATTTAATCTGAATCTCAATCTAAAATTATATTCAAAGAGATGGGGGGATCTCGGCGGCTGCCTCCCGCTGCCTTTCTCTCTCAATGTATGAGGTTTGCACTCCTGCTACTGAATAAATGCACACATTTCCCGAGGCCCCCCCTTCCTCCGGGTTAATGGGGAGTGGAAACGCGCGGCTGCCGGCTCCGCAGCGCCACCTGGAGGCCGCTCGACCCCAGCTCGGAGCGGGGCTCCGCTCAGGCAGGGTCCTCATCCTGGAGATCTGTCTGAAGGACCCCTGGTCTGTCACTCCCAGCCTCCCAGCCTGAGTTTCTGTTCCCATCTCACCAGGGCAATCTTTCTCTGATCTCCTACCCTCTCTTCCTACTTGCTCTGCCCCGGGGTTTCTGGTTATTCCCTGGACCTTTTGGTAAAGTTAACCCTGTGCCGGGTTAACAAACTCTTCCACTGTGAATCTCACAGGAACACCTTTACCCCAGCAGCCCCTTCCCCCACAGGGCATCCTGATTCCACAGAAACCAGGATCCTGTCTTAACTTCTCCCTGAGCAAGCATAGCACGGCAGGCATTGAAAGCTTTTCTCATTCTACAGCTGTTTGTTGAGCATGTATTATGTGCACTGGGGACACAGCAGTGAACAAAGCAAAGATTCCTGCTATCACAGACTTCACAGTTCTTGCTCTGTAACTCAAGAGGCAGGAGGGGGACAGTGTCGAGCTTCTTTTCTCCTGAACCCTGTGTCTCCCCAGAGCCCTGGGGGTGGTGCCCAAGCTGCCTACTCCAGGAAGGCCACTCAAAAAACCAAGCGCTTTTTCTCTTGACAGGACAGAGTTCCAGGGTGGGATGGAAATCTTAATCGCTTTTTTTTTTCCAGCCCAAATGTGTCCAAGGCTCAATCCTGGTAGTTCTTATGAGGACTAGACCCAGGCAAGGGGAAGGGAGCCCGAAATTCCTGGAAGGGCCAAGGACCACCAGTTGGGATTTCACACCATCTCTATTATCAGCAATGGCTTAGCAAACCACTTTCTTTCTCTGGGTCTCAGTTTCCCTGTTGGTGAAGTGGGAGGCCTGCTCTTCTATCTCCAAGGCTGCGGTGGGGATTGGATGGCATAATGGATGTGCATGTGCTTTGTAAACTGTGGCACCCCAGATAAAGAGGGGGTGTCCTGAGTACAAAGGAGACCTGGAGGCCAGGCTGTGCCCCATAAGCCCCGGAGGCCCAATGCCGGTGCTTGACAGGGGTGAGGAACGGAGGAGCTGGAGCCATGCTGCAGTGGGAAGTCAGGCTTTGGGAAAACAGGAGAGAGGCGGCTTCTAATGAGATGCCTCATCTGCAGCTCAGAGGGTTTTGCTCTCCTCTTCATCCTGAATACTTAATCCTAATAGTCCTTGAGTATATTTGGTGTTAAATAGATCATTTTGCTCAGTCTGACCATCCCTAAAGACCGTGAGCTTGATCTCTCCTCTGCCACTGCAGCCGGAGCTGTACCCTAAGGGTCTGACGGAGCCTTTGGCTCTGCTGCCACTGGTTCATTTAGTGTCAGCCCCTCACCCGAGCCTGAGCTGGGGGCCAGACGGTGCAACAAGCAATGGGCCTGGCAAGCTGTCAAGGGGCGACCTGGAAACATTCACTCCACAAGCGCTGCTGCTTTACGTGTGACCTCCAGGACTGCTTCTCCTCGTTTCCAGGGTCTGGCCCTGACCCACAAACCAGGACTCGACCAGCTGGGGCCACTTTTCCACTGTCTTGTCCATGCACTGTGCTTGGGACTTTGTCCCAACACCAGCTCTCCCAGCCTCCAAGGTAACCAGTTAGCAGCTACACAGCCAACATCCCTTTGGGGAGGCAGGAGCCCTATGTGCCAGCTCAGGGACTGAAGCAGGCCTGGGGTGCTAAGTGATGGACTACAGAAACAGGCTAGGTATGTCCGTAGGGGGCTGGTGCTGAGTGCGAAGGACTGCTTGTGCCCAGAGGTTGCTCTCTCTCTGCACCCCCACTTGTGAGCATTGAGCTGCCACCCTGATCTGGAAAGGGGCTCCAACGAGGTTGGTGTACAGAGCTACCTAGGAAGTTTTTGAGGATTTGGATGACTGGAGCTCGTGGCCAGGAAGGGGCCTGCTGGGTTGGCAGAGGCAGACCTGCACCTCACTCATCCAGTAGCCTCCCTTTCAGCTCAGGGGTAACTGTTGGTCAAGTAGGTAATTCCTGTGTCCATGCTCTCCCCCACCCACAGCACCAGGGTGGAATCCTCAGATCCCCTGGGGCTGGTGGAGATAGCTTGCATCTGACACATTCCACAGGTGATGAGAATGTACTCACTTGGACATTATCAAGAGTGCTCCAAAATGCCCTTGAAATGCCTCGGGGCGAGGGGGGCGCAGTAGAGAGAAGCCACGTGACCAGCCCCCAAGGTTACAGTGAGGAGAAAGGGGTTATTACTGGCTACCTTACAAGGTTCTGGGCAGGTCCTAGCAGTTTATCACTGCACCTGGGAGTGAAGTACTGAGGAAGGGTTCCCGCATTGGGAGTGGGAAGGGGGCGGGGAAAACATGGTGCCTGAGGGCCCGGCAGACCAGATATTCCAGAACTCTTCAGTGGAGGCGATCAGATGTGCCTGCACCTGAGGGCCCTCCTCCCAACACAGTGCCAACTGTCTTCAAGATGGGCTTACAAACTGGTTTTACAAGTGATACTCAAAGTGACAAGGGCCCCTTCCCTGTGACTACCACAGCTGACAAGACAGCGAACCTATAGAAGGCGCAGTACCATCAGGATGCCCGCTGGCCACATTCAGATGCTCTGCCCTGCCCCCTAGTCACACAAAAGCAGCCCATGCATAGAAATTGCAACCAGCTAGAGTGGCGAAGTGCACGCTTTTCCTCCTTTGGTTTCTGGAAGCCCTGGACAGGCCTTCTAGGAGCTGCAGCTATAATTCATTAGGCCTTGTGGAGGCTTAGACCACATCTGCACCCCAGAAAACAAGTCTCTCTTCCCCACCCCCTTGCTGAAGGCTACCCCATCCGTGCACAACAGCTCCGGGAGGTTGTGGATGTAGGCTGTCCAACTGTGCCAGTTTGCCCAAGATTAATCAGTGTCCCAGGATGTATAGGACTTTCCGTGCTCAAACTCGGCGGTCCTGACAAGCCAGGCCAGTTGCTCACCATAGAGGGAGGCGGTAGGTAGGACAGGGGACTAGTGGAGCCAAAGAGAAAGGTCAAGCAGCCAGAACTTCCTGCAGACCAGCAGCTGCCTCCCAGACCCACATTTCTCAGCCTCCCAACTCAGGGCTCCCTCTCCCAGGCACTATGGAGTTCCTAGCACCTGGGGAGAATGGATGGGCCAGCAGGGCTGTGAGCTGGCCTGAGAGACTGGCAGTTAGAATTGGACGCAGGGCAGGGCTGGATCCAGATTTTGTGAGAGCCAAACGTATTTAAGCAGCTGGGGGAGAGAGGATTCTTTAAGAAAAGGAACGCAAGATCACCAATGAAGCTTAAACTTCATTAGCTTCCAGATAAATCCGCCCTCTGATATTCTGGATATATGGCGCACACCAGGCAGGGCACCTCCTATCGTGCTAGGCAGAGGGGGGAAGGGGGCAAGACTGATGGGGAGCGCCCTCTCCAGTCCCTCCAGAGGTGAAGCAATGTCACCCATCCCGCAGCTAGAAGTTCCAGACCCCCTGGAACCTCAGAACCATGCTGGTTTGACTCCACCCTCAACCCCAGGTTCTCAGGGCCTCTCCCTGGGAGAACCATTCCACAGTCTGATGCAAAACTGGGGACATGCAGACACCCCGGGAGGCTGGGAGGCTGGGGGGCTGAGGGTCAGCGGGCACTGCGGGGAGGCGCGGAGAGGACAGGCGCTCCTGGAACCTGGGAGGCAGCAAGAGCCAGGGAGAAAGTTCTCAGCCGGAGCGTGTGGGGCGGGCTGGCTGGCTGGCTTCGGGTGGCCCGTGGGACTTCCTAACGCCGCTGCGGAACCTCGAGGGGCTGGGCCTGGCACCCTCGCCACACCCCCACGTCCCGCAGCCGCCGAGCTTCCGGGCAGCCAGCCGCCCAGCGTCCGCAGCTGCTGGGGCTGGCGCGGAGGCGCTGCGGCCGAAAGCGGGGTGGCCTCCGCAGGCCCCCGCTACCGCCCCCACCCTGCACCCCACGTCCCGCACATCCGCAGGCACCTACCGTCCTCCTGGTCCAACACCATGGTCCCTCGGCGGCTCCAGCCCGCACCGGCCGAGGACGCGGAGGGCGCGCGGCTCGGAGTCCGCCTCCCCCGCCTGCTCTGCTCTGGCCGGCCCCGCGGGCTCCGCGCCTCGCGAGCTGCAGCCGCGGACGCTGGCAGACGGGCGCGGGGAGCTCGGCCCCGCGGACGAGGAGCGCGGGAGGGTGGGGGCGGGCGGGGTAGGGGTGCGTCCGTCGGGCCGGGATCGCCGAAGCGGAGCGAGCTGCCTCTCCCGGGCCCAGCCGAGCCGCGCTCCCGTCCTCTCTGCGCGCCCGCCGCGCTCGCCGCAGCGGAGTGAAGCCGGCGTTTCCCAGGGCCCCTCAGATTCCCCTGTTAATTAAATCAATTCATTATGCTCAGATCTGATTAGCGGCCCTTCCCCCGCTTTGAATCAATTATTCAATACACAAACATAATTGCTTGGGCCAGAGGTGCCCGCCATTAGCTTATTTAACTCCAAGGACACTAATTACCCGCAGGGCACGGGAACTTTTCTCATTAATTCTGACAAAACACAAAAGCACAGCCAGAGTGTGTGCGTGTGAGCGACTGTGTGTGTGTGTGTGTGTGTGTGTGTCCGCATGCCGGAGAGGGAGGGCTGTGTGTGTGAGCTGCGGATGCGCCGGGGTGGCAGAAGGTGTGCGGTTGCGGGTGGGAGTTTGGGGATGTAAGCGTGGAGCTCCGTGGGGGTGATGGTGAGGGAGGGGCTGTAGGCGTGCATTGGGGTAGATGTGGCTCTGGGTCTGGAGACTGCGGGCCCAGGGTTTGAGACCCCGCACAGGAATGTGTGAGATTGTGTGAGTGCTTGCTTCTGTGTGACTTTGGGAATGTGTCTCCCGGGCGACTGTCCCAGGCGCCCCTGCCCCCTTTCTTTTTTCATAATTGATCCACCATTGCCCACTGCACGCTCAGACCCACGGAGGAAAGTACAGACCACAGAAGAGAAACCGGGGAAGAGCAGGAGATGATGGGTGGGTAATTCTGGAGCCAGGCTGGAGCAGTGTCCCCCTTATCCCCACCCCCTGTCCCCACACACATCACCCATTTGTATACTGGTTGAGCTACGCTACTCGTTCCCCAATTATAAACCCAAGGTTTCCATCGCCCCCTTCCTTGGTTCACTCATTGCACATTCAATATTTCCCCACTCTCCCCTGCACCCCTACCCCCCACATTTCCACAAGTGCCTGACACCCAAGCACACCCTAGCCCAACTCCATTCACTCTATGCCTAGTTCTTAGCCTCCTGTCTGCAAGGCTGAACCAAGGGTGTCCGATGGTTGACCAACTTCTCCACACTTTACCTCCCAGGAAATCTCTATTGAGAGAGGAGTGAGAGAGTCTACAGAAGCAGGGACACAGAGGGTAATTGATTCCCCCAAATTAGGTTTCTGCTTTCTAAAGACCGGCATTGTTCCTGTTCTCAATGTGCACAGAGGTATTGAAGATTTCCTTTTTGTTTCCTCGGGCAATGAATGAGCTTAATCCATTTGGCTTTATAAATCAGGAAACTAATATTCGCTCCTTCCATAGCAGCTTTTTAAAAAATTTAATTGCTGGGGGAGGCACAGTTTGTCTCCCTGATGCTGTCCTCAAGCCCCCATTTACAAAAACACATTCTTGATTGAGGGGGTCCAGAGAAATGGGAGTGGGGAGGGGGAGCTCATCCTCATTCCTCCTGCCCTCCTCCATCCTCGCACATGGACCCACACAGTATCTGGAAAAGTGTGTGAAATGATTGAATGGATTTCATCCAATGCAGTGATGAAAAGGGGAGATCTGCAGAATGACCTCCCAAATCTGTTGTTCTCAGTCTCCCACTAGTGCTGGATGTAGCCATGATGCGCCTAGGTTTGGCAAGTCCTTCTCCTCACCAACCTGCACAAGTCTCCAGAGCCACTTTCCTGGTGCCCAGATCTGACCCTGCTGCTCTCCTGCTCAAAAATCTTCCATGGCTCCCCATTGTCCACTGACAAAGCTGTAATTATGTGTTCTATCATTAGAGGCCAGTACATGGCACCGGGGAGCCATGGAAGGCCTGGCCAGCAATCAGGACTGATTTGTGGGGTGACTGATGGGGCAATTGGGGGGCCCCCAGTGGCACACCTGTTCACTGGTCCCACTCCCCACCACTGCTGCCGGTCCCCTCCCTCTGTGGGGTGACCACTGGCACCCACCTTGGCTGGCCTGGGACCTGCGGGCTAGGGGCAGCTCCTGCATTGAGTGTCTGCTCCCTGATAGTCAGTATGCAACATAGTGACCGACAGTTCTGCTGTTCCCTCAATTTGCATATTAGGCTTTTATTATATAGGATTTCAGGCCCTTCACAAGATCTGGAGAAGCCTTTGTGAACACCACCACCCTTCACTTTAATTCAACTGATATCTATTGAGCAATAAAAATCTTACATTCTGCCCTGGTCAGTGTTTCACAGTGATTAGGGCATTGGCCTGCAAACCAAAAGGTTATGGTTCAATTTCGGTCAAGGGTATATTCCTGGGTTCCCCACTCTGTTTGAGGTGCAGGCTGGAGGCAACTGATTGATATGGCTCTCTCACATCTATGTTTCTCTACTCTCCCCCTCCTCACATCCCTTCCACTCTATCTAAAATCAATGGCAAAAATATACTCCGGTAAGTTTTAATAAAATTTTAAAAAGCTTACATTCCTGCCCCTCTGGACCGTTTTGCTGTAATTCAATACACCTTGCCGGTTCCTGTTCCCATGATTCTTCTTTTAGCATCCTTTTCCTAGAAATCCCTAGCCCACCTCTCAGAGTCCTAAGGAAATAGCTCCCCTATGTTCTTCAACTACTAAGAGAATGTCTCTTTGTGAAGGCTTGGTTGCTGAGTGGATGAGTGGACTGTAGCTTATTCTATTGAGCCCTGGGGTATATAAGGTCAGCCTCTGAGAGCCTGATTTTAGCTCTCCTCTGGAGTGGGGGGACAGGTGTTCTATCAGGAACCTACACGGGGTCCCTGAAGAAAATGGGAGCTGCAGAGGCAGGGGAGGGCTTTAGATACAAGAATGCAGGCTCAGAAGGAGAGACCTTTGGACACTGTCTTTTTCTCCAGGATTTTGGATGGCATGGGACCAAGACCCAGGCTTATGCTTCTTCCGGAAGCCCACTAGTTGGATCTCCATACTGTGTAGTTCTTTGTGTAGCTACATATGGCCACTGCCTAGATTGGTGCCAGCTGTTCCCTGCATTAGGGCATCTGGCCAACAGGGCAAGAGGGAGCTGAGATTCTGCCCTCTCTTTGCTCTCCAAGCCATATGCTTGGCAAAGACTGCATCCACCCCCAAGAGGGCACAAAGGCACCACATGGACTAGTATGGCCCTGCCATTGGGTACCTGTGCTTAGCCAGAGTTCACTTAGAGAAGCCAGCCTGAGGGGTGAGCGTCCAGCCTCCCTTCCCCAACCCTCACTTGCACCAAAGGCCTGTGTGAACTCTTAGGAGACCAGCCTTCTGGTTTTCATAGAGAAAGAGAAAATCCAGAGAGCTTGGCCATTATGGAATGGTCGGCATACTGAAACAGATGCCCAGCTCCATCTCTGAATTTCTATGGGGCCCCAAGCCCGGGTGAAAGACACTGAACTCCACCCACAGCTGAGATTCAGAGAGGGACGGACCTACTACAAGGCCTGAGGCTGCCAACGGGGGCCAGGCTGGAGGAGAGACAGTGAGGTTCCTGAGAGGAGATCCTCCTGGGGGAACTAGACTTGAGCCACCAGCCTTGGAAAGGCAAATCTGGGCCTGACCTACTCCCGACCAGCACTTTGGCAAGAAGAGAGCAGTGGTGCAAATGAGAAGCTGGATCACTCAAAGCTCTACCGCTTTGCTATGGGATCTGCATCTAAAAGAGGTGATCACTAGAGCAAAAGTTATCTCCCTGTTGGGCTGTGAAGGGCAAAAGCAGCCAGGATCAACAGTTTTGTGGCATTGGCAGTAGTGCATGAATGGAATACACAATAAGATGGCAAAACCATTGGGCAGCAGCTCTAATTATATGGGAGACACCTATCTTCTAGCCTATCAACCCCATCTCCCAAATCTGGGGTTGTTAGAAAAGACTTTATCCAGAACTCAGAATGTATTAGGTGTCCAGAGGGGACTTGGGTTACACGTGTAAGCATGCTTAGAGGATCCCACAACATTTTTGAGAGGAAGACCCTGAAAAGGAAAATCAGAGCATCAGAATTTGAGGCTAATTATTGTAAATGTGTGAGATTTGGTGTGTGGCATGTATGGTCTTTAAGTTCCAACCTGTCTTAGCTAGATGACAGACATGCAGGGAAAGGCCATGTGAGCAAGAATGTGCCAGAACAGAACAATAGGGGAGTAGCCCCACCACCAGCTGTGCATGGTGGCAGTGGAGCTCCACAGGAGACTCAGAGGGCAGCTCTACCTCAATGCTAGGAGGAACAAAGGCTTTGCTCTCACTGCCCCTTCCCTCCAGGAGGGCCTCTTGAAGCCATGCTTGCTCTCCTATGAATTTCCATCCCATTTTTCTCTTCTCGTCAATCATCTGGTCCATTCCAGTCTCAGCAGATGTCATCACTTTCTACCTTACTGAGAGGAGAGAATCCATCAGACAGGAAAGCCCTCCTCCTCCTGACTCCTATCTTCATCTTCAGCTTCTGTAACAGGCACCTGGTCACACGCACCTTCCCTCCTGAAGCATTAGAGAATGTGGCCTTCCTCTTACCCGGGCCCTTCTTTCAGCATCTGGCCCACCTGCTACCACCTGCAAGGTGTCCCATTGGCTCTTCCTTCCCCTCAGTCTTGTCATTCTGCTGGGCCTTTCAGCACAGCAGCAAACGAACTCTGGTGTCTCACCCAAAACAAGCAAGTGAAGGGTTTCTCTGGACTGCACATCTTGAGATAATTTGCTACCTATTCTTTGTTGGCATGCTTTCTCACCTCCCCCTGTCTTCTCACCTGTTCCTAACTGACTTCAGCATCCACGCTTGCTAAGGTCACCAGTGACTTTTCTATCACTAAAGAACTAGTTTGATGTCTCACCTTATCTGACCACTCAACTGTTAATACATTTAAAGCCTTCTGTCTTAAACATGTTTCTTCTCTAGTCTACACATTCTGTGGGTTTTCATCTTAACCGCAGTGGCGTTCCTTTCAGTCTTTGTTTATTGCCAGCTTCTCCTATTTCATCCAGCCTTCAGCTTTTGGCATTTCCCAGCCCTGGGTCCTTGGCCATCCTGGATCCCCTTCCCCCGGTCAGTGTGACCTTCACTCAGGATCACTCCTTTGAGTTCTGCTCAAGTATGCCCATCTGACATCTCCAAGACATCTCACATTTTAAAATCCAAATGGAATCCTTGATTTTCTTGCCAAATCTTTCTTTTGTCTTGTTTCAGTAAAATAGTCACCAGAAATGTGGATGTAAAGCAGAATTTCAACCAAGCCAGCAAAAGTAAAAAAAAAAAAAAAAAAGGAGATAGGGGCAGAGCTGCAAATATATAAAATAAGATAGAATAAGCAAAGCTAAGTATATCCATATATTGCACTAAATGTGAAGAGACTGAATTTCCCTATCAAAAAAACAGATTGTCTGAGTAAGTAAAAAAACAAAGTACAGCCAAATGCTGTTTACAAGAAATACTCCTAAAACAATGTGACAAAAACTAAAAATAAAATAATGGGCAATGGTATACCAAGCAAATGCAAGCTCAGAAGGAGTAGGAAGAGCAATATTGATGTCAAAAAAAAAAAAAAAGCAAAATTTAAGCATAAACTACTTGGAAATTAAGAGACATTTTCTTAAATTACTACTGGATCAAAAAATCAGATCAAAACTGGAATTGTAAATCAACTAGTAAAGAAAAAGAGAATACGGCATACCGTACGGAACTTATGGAACATAGCTGTACTCAGAGGAAAAAATATAGCCTTAAATGCTTTTTTGTTCCTTTTTCTATGTATTTATTATAGGTATAACAGAGGTCTTCTTAAATAGTTGCATATTAAATACTTTTAATATTTATAAAAGCAAATTAACTAGGTATTTGATCTAGGAAACTAGAAAGAGAACAAATTAAGCCAAAAGAAATTAATAAAGCTAACTCAGGAATTAATTAAATAGAAAATAAAAGTATAACAGAGAAAATAATTTTTAAAAAGTTAAAACCTAAGCCTAGTTCTTTTAAACAAAACAAAACAACCAAAAGAATATATAAACCCTGAAGAACACCAAGATGGCGGCATAGGTAAACAGCTATTGTTCTGCCCCAGGCAACAATTTAAGAACTACAACATAACAGCAGAACAGACATCACCCAGACTCACCAGAAAGCTGGCTGAGTGAAAACTCCACTAATAAGAGTAAAGGTAGGACACTGAGACTCAGAGGAGCAGCGGGAGCGCAGCCTTGAAGACGGAAACAGGTTAGGAGCCATCCTGGTCGCGCGCGCGGGCTGTAGGGCTGGAGCAGCAACTCCTGCTGGATTTCGCCAACGGGGAGGGCGGAGACATCCCACTACACAGATTCCCCAGCGCTAGGCAAGGTCCGAGAGCCAGGGTATATGGAGACGTCCCACTGCACAGGTTCCCCAGTGCCAGGCAAGGTCCGAGGTCTGGGGGACGCACCTGGAAGCGGGGTGCGGCAGAGGTCTCCTAGTCTGAGGAGAAACCCGGAGGCAGGGAAAAGAAGTTTTCGCGCAAGTGTTGCACCAACCTGCGACTTGCCCCTGGAAACTTGTCTGCTGGTCCCGGAAACCATCTATTTTACAACCCTGGGCTAGACTTTGGGTGTGCAGACACATTTGGGGAGAGGCAGAGTTGTCTGCCAAGGGGAAGAGACTAGCGGCTTTCTCTTGGAGGTGTCTGCAGCCATCCCCATCCAACAGAGACCCGCACGTGTGCGCGCTGCATAGGACATAGCTGACACCGAGGCTGCCTGCTCAGCTCAGAGACTACGCCCATCCAACCTGAACATAGTCTCCCTTCACAGCCAATTGGCCTGGAGGTCAAACCCTCCTAGGGTTAACAAAAACAAGCTGGGTTTAAATTCAAAAATACTGTACAACCCATAAAGGATTGCAGTAAGAGTACCCACCTCAGGTAATTGGGGAGGCTGAGCCACTGTCCCTTTGAGGATATCTACCACATAAAGCAGCCACCATGCAAAGATATGGAAAGAAATCAGGTGTGAAAGAAATGGAGGAGAAAAGACGACAAGACATAGAGTTCAAAACCATGGTTATAAGGCTTTTCAAGAGGCTCCTAGAAAAGACAGATGAACTTAATGAGAATTACAAGGAAATAAACAATACCAACCAGGAAATGAATGAGACTTACAAGGAAATGAATGAGACCCTCAAGGAAATGAACAAGACCTCTGAGGATATGAACCAGACCCTCACGGATATGAAAAAGGACCAACTAGAAATCAAGCATACACAGACTGAAATAAAAAATATTACACAAAGTCCTAAAAGCAGTCCAGAGGGCCACAAGAACCAAGTCAAAGATTTGAAATACAAAGAAGGAAAATCCACTCAGCTGGAAAAGCAAGAAACAAAAAGAATTCAGATAATTGAAGATAGCGTAAGGGGCCTCTGGGACAACCTCAAGCACGCCAACATCCGAATTATTGGGGTGCCAGAAAAAGAGAGAGAGCAAGTTAATGAAAACCTACTTGAAGAAATAGTGACTGAAAACTTCCCCCACCTGGTGAAAGAAACTGACTTAAAAGCCCAAGAAGTACACAGAACCCCAAAATATAGGAATTTAAAGAGGACCACACCAAGACATATCATAATTAAAATGCCAAGAGCAAAAGATAAAGAGAGAATATTAAAAGCAGCAAGAGAAAAACAGTTGGTTACCTACAGGGGTGCACCCATACGATTGTCAGCAGATTTCTCAACAGAAACGATGCAGGCCAGATGCGAGTGG
This sequence comes from Antrozous pallidus, assembly GCA_027563665.1. Taxonomy (NCBI): domain Eukaryota; kingdom Metazoa; phylum Chordata; class Mammalia; order Chiroptera; family Vespertilionidae; genus Antrozous; species Antrozous pallidus. The sequence goes on along the minus strand of CM050520.1, from coordinate 39,186,890 downwards.
CAAGAAATATTCAAAATAATGAATAGCAAGAATCTACAACCAAGATTACTCTATCCAGCAAAGCTATCATTCAGAATTGAAGATCAGATAAAGTGCTTCACAGATAAGAAAAAGCTAAAGGAGTTCATCACCACCAAACCAATATTATATGAAATGTTGAAAGATATTCTTTAAGAAGAGGAAGAAGAACAAGGTAAAAATATAAATCATGAACAACAAATACACATCTATCAACAAATGAACATAAAAATCAAGTGAATTGATAGGCTGATGAACAAGATAAACTGGTGAATATAACAGAAACATGGACATAGAGAGGGAAAGGACTGACAATTCTTGGGGAGAAAAGGGTTGTGGGAAGTACAGCAAGAGATTGGACAAAAATCTTGCAACAATGGGAGAGGACATTGGGGAGGGGGAGGTGAGGGTGGAGGGTGAGATAGGTACAGGGTGGAGGGGAGATATAGGGGGATAAAAAAGGGGAAACAATGTAATTAATAAACTGAACAATAAAGATTAAAAAAAGAATATATAAACCCTCCCATAAACCTGGATAAGGGGAAAAAAAGCAAAAAGTACAATATTGGGTTTAAGAAAAGAGATATATCACAGGTACAGAAAACGTTAAAGACATACAATTATGTGTGTAAGCCTATGAAAATAAAATGTGAAAACCTAGAGGAAATGAATGAGTTCCAAGCAAAATGGAAAATGACAAAAAACTGAGTATAGAAGTTGAAATCCTGAGTAGGCCAATAAACAAAGGAGATTTTAAAATAAATGAAAATTTTGCCATTAAAACATTACAAGATGCCATATGATACAGCAATTCAATTTCTGGGCATATACCCAAAAGAGCTGAAAGCAAGGTCTTGAAGAGATTGTTACATATCTCTGTTAATAGTATCATTATTCACAACAGCCAAAGGTGGAAGCAACTCATGTCCACCAATGAATGAGAGGTAAACAAAATGTGGTATATACTAGTACAATGGAATATTTTTTAGCCTTAAAAAGGAAGGGAATTCTGACACATGCTACAACATAGATGAACCTTAAAGACATTATGCTAACTGAAATATGCCAGTCACACACACACACACACACACACACACACACACACACACACACACAAACACACACACACACACACAACACACACACACACACAGACACACACACACACACACACACACACACACACACACACACACACACACACACACACACAAAAAACCCCACAAATACAGTATGACTTCACTTATGTGAGGTACCTAGAATAGTTAAATTTGTAGAGACAGAAAGTGTGCTGGTGTTTTCCAGAGGGTAGGGGAGAGAGAGATGGGAGTTTCTGTTTCTGTATAGAGCTTCTATTTTACAAGTTCTGGATATTGATTGTACAAAACTATGCGAATGTACCTAACACTATTGAATTGTGTCTTTAAAAATAGTTAAGATGGTAAATTTTGTTATGTGTATTTTACCATAATTAAGAATAAAATGAAAATATCATAAGCCATAGTTTACATTACAATAAGTTTTATATAAATTTTAAAAGAGATGAATTTTAATGTTATTTAACTTATTCCAGGCAAGGAAAACGTTTAAAGTTTCTGGTTAGTTTTATGAGCAAGCATTTTCTTAATTCCCAAACCTTATGAAGACTGAATTAAAAGAGAAAAACAAAATCACAGACCAGTTTGAATGTGTGCAAAATCTGAAATAAGATACTAGCTAACTGGGCATGGGAAAAGTATCAAAAGAATACATCATACAGGGTTTATTTTAACACCACAAACATAATTCCAAATCATGAAATTTATCACTATAAATAACAAATAAAGGGAACAAAATATGATTATAGAAATAGATGCCCAAAATAATTTGATAAAATTCAGCAAGTATTGCTAATAAATATTAAACAAAACAGAAATAGAAGAAATCTACTTCAAGTTGATAATGACTATTTACAAAAATCCAATAGTAAATATATAATGCCATCAAAAGCTATTTCCAGAAACTGAGAAGAAGATAGGATGCTCAATATCATCACTATTACTCAACATTTTTGGGAGATTTCAACTAATTTAAATAATATGAGAAAATAATCAGAATGAATAGCTAGCTTTAAAAAAGAACAAAAATGTGTTTATTTACAAATGATATTATATATCAAGAAAATTCAATAAAATTTAGTTTAAAAGCTATTAAAATAAATCAGATAATTGGGAAGGGAGCTAAATACAAGGTAAATAGACAGAAATCTATAGTTTTTTTTCTAAATAAGATGGTATATTAGAAATGGAAATGAAGAATCAGATCACTTACAATGGTGACAAAACAATAAAATACTCAGGAGTAATTTTAAAATAACAATTATCACAAAGGTAAAGGTCTTCTTTGAAGAAAGTTATGAAATCATATTGAAGGACATAAAACAAGATTTAAACACATGGAAAGATAGCCATGTCTCAAGTAAAAGACTTATAAAAAGTAAATCCTTTCAAAATTAATGTAGAGATTTAATGCAATTTCTGTTAGAATCTCAAATAAAAATGTTAAAACTGTAAAAATATTTAATTTGAAGTACATTTGAAAAATAAATATCTGTAATGAGATAAGAAAACATGAAAAGAAAGACTAGTTGAAGAGAACTTGCATTATCCTATATAATAAAGAGCTAATATGCTAATTAGACCAAACAGCGGAACGACCATCTAGACTCTAGAAGACCTTCTGGATGAAGCTGGCGCAGCTGGGGCTGTGAGGGTCGAGCCCCTTACACAAATTTTGTGCATCAGGCCTCTAGTTAGATAATAAAACATACTACAAAGCCACCATCATCTGAACAGTATGGGGATTAGAGGACCAAAGAGCCAAAAAACAAATCCAAATATAGAAATAAATTTAATATACCAGTATAATAAAACTTCCATTTCAATTCTTCAGAGAAAAAGATTGATAACTGATACTACTATCTGCATAGATTTCTCTAAGGAATATATATGAAAAGATGCTCTAAATCATTGGAAATGCACCACAATAACATATCTCTTACCAACCACTAGGAAGGTAGAATAAAAAAGTCAGATAATAACAAATGATGGTGAAGATGTGAAGAAGTCAGAACTCACACTGTCTGTGGGATTGTGAAATGGTCCAGCCACTTTGGAAAACAGCCTGGTAATTCCTCAGAAGTTAAACATAGAATCACCATATGACCCATCAATTCTATTCCTGGGTATATAGCCCAGAGAAATTAAAACATGTCTACACAAAAACTTCCCATTAATGTTTATAGCACCATTGTTCTTAACAGCCAAAAGGTGGGGGGAAACCAAATGTCCATCAACTGACGAATGGATATTATTTGCCCATAAAAAGGAATGAAGTACTTATACTGCCGCAAAATAGATGAGCCTTGAAAGCACCAAGCTAAGTGAAAGAAGGCAATCACAAAAGCCCGTGTCATGTGATTCCATTTGTATGAAATGTCAATAATAGGTAAGTCTGTAGAGACAGAAAGCAGATGAGTGGCTGCCAGGGGCTAGAGGTCATAGGAGAATGACAGCTGAAGTGTGTGGGGCTTCTTTTTAAGGTGATGAAAATGTTCTAAAATTGACTGTGGGGATTCACCTACCTGTGAATACACCAAATGGGTGAATTGTATGGTACATGAATTATATCTCCATAAAGTTGTTTTAAAAATGGTGCCATCATAAATGGTCATCCATCTGGAAGAAACAAATTGGATGCCTACACCCCCAAGTATAAAGATTATGTTCCAAATGGGCTAGAGATTTTTATATAAAAAATGAAAATGTTAGAAGAAATTTAAAAAGAAAAATGGAGTAATTTGGATAATAACATGAATAAATTTGGTGGGAGATACCTGTAAGGTATCAAAGGAAAAGACAGATGTACTAGGTTCAATTTTTAAAGTTTCAATGGTAAAAGCTACCAAAAACAAAGAAAAAAGACAACTTAGCAGAAAAACATGCAAAATATACAACAAAAAAGGGAAACTATGTTGTACATGTAAGGGATTTCTATAAATTGTAACAAAAAATGCTCAGGAGAAAAATGGAAAAGAGGTATGAACAGACCATTCCAAATTGAGGAAATTTAAATGGCTAATAAAATGCTTACCCTCAAAAGCAAATTAAAGCAAAATAAGTTTTCATTACTTTAAATCATCAGATTGGCAGAAAAATTTTAATGAAATGTTCAAGTCTGCTAAATATTGGAGAAAATGGGTATTTTTGTTTGTTGATGAGCGAGTTATCTGGCACTATCTATTAAAATTAAAAATACACATGCCTTTGACTAGGAAATCCTCCTTCTGACAATGTGTTCTATGGAGGGAAGTCACCTTTATATAAGTGGAACACTATAATTTCAGCATCATTTGCGGTGGCAGAAAACTGGACTATTTGAATATCAATATCACTCAATGATCAAATAAATTGTCACATGACCAAGTTGTGGACTATCATCAGGTAGTGGTTAAAACATGAGTTAGAGCTTCAGCTACAGACTTGTAAAGGATGTATGTGATGTACTGTCAAGTAAGAAAAGTAGGTTGCATAGTAGCAAGTAATATCATCCCATTTAAAAGACAACCTCTCTCTGCTTAGAGGCACATGAAAGAAAGATGTGCAAGGCTCCCCCTGTTTGTCAGACTGGTGAGACTTTGTAGGTGAGAATGGAAGGTGGTGATTAAGGGGAAAATATTACCTTTCTTCATTAGACACTCTTAGAATATTTTCATTACTTATAATGAATAAGTAATTTGTCATTTAAAAATTTTAGAAATAAAGTCATTTTTTATATTCCCTGTAATCACATACTGGCTGTGACTGCACTAGTCCAAACGACCATTATCTTTTGCAAGAGCTTCCTACTGGCCTCCCTGCATCCACCTTAGCCCCACTAAGCCAGCCTCCATATCCAGCCAGAAATATATTTTTTAAATGCAAATCAAATTTTGTCAACCAACTCTCAAGCCTGAAATGGCTTCCCTTTGCTCTCAGAAAGCCCCCCATCCTCTGCCCAGCCCCTGGCTCTGCACTCACAAGTTTCCCTGAAGCATCTCTCGTCATTACACCCACCGCTTGCTCCCATCCTGCCATGCTTACCCTTGCCATTGTCTGAACCACTGACTGCCTCAGATATGATGTTTCTTCTGCATGGAATGTCCTTCCTCCTCTTCATTTGGACCACCTGTAGCTCACCCTGTGGGCCTGGGATTTATGTCACTTCCTTTGTCAGGGTGGCCTCTCCTCTCAAGACTAGGTTAGACCTCCCTGTTACAGTCCAGCATAGTCCCCTTGGCTCTTCCTCCATAATGCTTACCACAGCAATCTAGTTAATTACATAGTTATTTGTATAATTATTTGTGTGACAGGATAAAAGAAAAACTATTAACCTATAAGGGTTTGAATCTTCTCTTCCAGCTCCCTGCTTTGGGAGAGAAATAGATCAGACAGGCATCTAACCCAACTTTGAGATTCTGGACTTGCCCTTGTCTTCCTCATGCCCACCATCCAGTTAGGAGAATTTCCTCGCTTGAATATTTCCCTCCTCTCTCTTACTGATCTAGCCAACCAGCTTGTTGTGAACTTTGGTTATGGCAGAGTCCTCTGAAGAGCTGGTGAGCTTGCAGGCTTCTCCAGACAGTTAGAATGAGCTACAACTCGAGGATAGGACTCTCCCAAATGGCTTTCTTCTGTACCTCCCAACCTCCAGAGACCCTCTCCCTGTGGGCTCCCGGAAGCTACAAACACCCCAGCACATAACCCAGCCTGACCTGCCGCTTCAGAACCTCAATCTGAACCCCCACTCTGCATGATTAGAGTCATCTGTTCCATCTCCCACCCTCCTAGTCACCTTTCCACCGAGGACTGGAGACCCGGACCGATCCTGGGCTGGGTCTTGGAGGTTAGGTGTTACCAAGTGCTTCTGAGGCAGATGCTGGTTCAAGAGCTTCATTGATTCCAACCGACTGGCCTGTGGGGCTGAGCGCTGTGACTCACTCCCAGAGAACAGACTTTCCCGACAAGCTCCTCATAATGAACACACCCACATGCAGGTGGTCCCCTTGCAGCTACGACCGACCGCATGTCCCAACAGCACCGGCATCTCAGAAGCAGTCCTGGATGCTGCAGGCAGGGGCCCGGTCTGTGGCACTGGTGGGGGAGCACTCTTATTCTGCTTTTTTCTAGACTCTAGTAGGTCTTCCTGTCCTGCCCCTCCCCCCCCCCCAAGACCATAGAGACCAAAGGGGTGCCTCCTCACTCCGTGCCCAACCTGAGAGGCCTCACCAACTCCAACATAATACAAGTTTGGAGGAAAAAACCACCCCTCCTCCCCCCGCTCCCTGGAAGCGCACAGTCCTCTATGGCTGCTGCTCCCAGAGCCTGCCTGGGCTTCTCCAAGCCAGGTGCTGAGCCCCCAGACACCCCCTGTGGTGAGTCACAGAAATATTTGAGATCCGCCAGGGCTCGAGGTCGCCGCGTCACCTAGAGCCTGCTCTAGGTGTGCCTAAACCTGACAAATTAAGCCACCCACAGTTTGGGGACTATAGCCTGGGGATAGGCTGCTAAGTCAAACCCTCAGAGCCTGCAATGCTGCCCTGGGGCCTCTCAGACTTGGTGGGTGACTGCTCCTGCCTGGATCCTGGCTCGGGCTCTATCTCCGCTTCTTACAGACCTCAAGCAACTCCCCCTTCCTGAGGGTGGCAGACGGCTGGTGGTGCTGCCATTATCTGTTCTCCCCTCTCTTCAGGGCACTCAGCTGCCCAACTTGAAACTATCTTTCCCAGCTTCCCTTGCAAATAGCTTTAGACAAGTTACTATTTCCATCCGCAGGCAGGAGAGATATAAGCTACTTTTGCCTCTCTTCATTCCAAGAAAGTTGCTTATCCAGGGTTTCCTGCCTCCCTCTCCCTTCCCACAAGCTAGACTATGGACATGCTAGCACCCAGATTTGACTCTGCAGATAAGAACAAAGAGATGCAGGGGAAAAAATGGAAAGAAGTTGGATCCCTGAGTGACTTGTGGAGTAGCCCTGCCAAGCTGGGCTTGTTATCGCCTTTGTGTGAGAGAGAAATAATGTTCCATCTGATTCAAACCATTGTAGTTTTGGGTCTCATTGTTACAACAGCTTAGCCTTTTCCCTAACAAATATGATGACCCTGATTCTCCATCAATAACAATAGTCCTTATGGGTTCTGCAAGCTCCAAATTTCTAACTCTAGGCTATGCTTTGCCAGGCCCCTTGCTTCTGAGAAGCTGCCGAGGATGGGAACCATCAACCTAAGATGAGCCTCACTATACTCCCTGCTCCCTCTTTACTTCCAGAAGTTCCCTGATGCTTACATAAGGTCCTGGCCCTGGGAGAGATGGGGAAAAGCATACGTAAAAGCATCCAACCCCGACCCCCACCCCTTTTTAAAGCTAAGGTCACAGCTGGAAAAGAATCCAAGGGAAGGAGGATTAGGCTCCGCTGCTGCCTCTGTCTAAGGCTGCCTTACGTTTCAGGACCTCCCTGACATGAACCTAGTTAGGTAATAATCATGACCCTATCCTTGGCCATTTTAGCCCAACTGCTCCAATGGTAAGCCTCTGGCAGGGCTCACCCCTCACTCACCCATTCTTCTAGTTGTAGTCCAGACTCTGAACGTGAAGATGTGGGTCAGACCTGTGGACACAAAAAGGCCACAGGGCTGTTTTCCTCAAAGTCTATTCCGTAGGACCTCTGATGAGTCCCTGGCTAAGGTGGCAACTACCTACTTCATGCCTTGCATGGGAGGCCCCTACAAGTTGGTTTAGCAGCTATTAGAATGATGTGATAACACACAAACCTGTGCCCTGGTGGGCAGCCCCTAGTTTACTCTAGCCCAAGCTGACCTTAAGAATTTGCCCAAGAGTGATCTAACAGAAGCCCAGGATCTGGAAGCCACTGACCTAGAACCAAATGGCCCAGGATAAGCCCAGACCTCCTAAGAACCAAGCCAAGGAATGGAAGTGGGGATCAGACTTCTGCCTATTAAGTCTGGACTAAGCCTTATACCCTCCCTCAGGTTCTCCTTGTCTACAGCCAAGAGTGTCTTGTGCCTGCTATGGTCCGGTCTCATGCTGGGCACCAGGGTTCGTGTTTCCTGTAGTAGACAACTATGGGATATCTGTTTAGCATGCCTCCACCCAAAATACTTTCCTCTATTCACCATTTTATGCACGTCTCCTGTGAAAGATATCTAGTTCTTATACAATCCCACCCCCAAAGGCCAGATGGGCCCTGGCGTGGGCACCTCATCCGAGCTGGGCTGATGGGTCTTTCCTCTGGGGGTTCTGGGCTCAGGACAAGAGAGTTGAGTTAGACACTCTCTGGTTGCTGAAACTTTATGATGTGAAAGTCAAGACTCATCTTCTCTGCCACACAGATAAAGCTATTCTGTGGCGAGACAAAGACTAAACCAACATGAAGAGACAAGCAGAGACAAGTGACAGGCACTAGCTCCATAGTGTTCTGTTTCCTACTTCTATTTTTTCCTGAATCTCAGCTCTATTCTGCCCTTCCCTTGGGTTGGATGTTCCAAGACTAAATTGGATTTAGATCCCTTGCAACCCAAAAGAAACTCAACTAATATACCCTTGATTGTGGAATGTATGAAGGACTCAAACCTTAGGCAGACCCACCCAGGGAATTGTAGGCATTCATTCCAGCAAGGAATGAGAGGCCTGGGACCATGAAGGGCTCCTCAGGCACTGAGGATGGTGGAGCCTGTGTCCCTGGCTCTGCCCAGTCTTCTGTAATGCTATATAATATGCTAGCAAAAAGCATCTTGTCCAAACTTTTCAGGTCAACATTTCAAGACCTTCTTTCTCCACATGCATTTTTCTTATCAGAAATGCACAGCTCCAGTCATGCTCTCTTTGCCTATACATGTCATACCTGTCTTGGATTCATTTGTCTTCCTCCAGGCAACCTTCTATAGTAATTCCTGTCCTCAATGGTCACCCCATCTCCAGACTCTGATGTCACTCTTCTCCTTAGAAGAAGAACCCATTTAGGATTAATCATAGGAACAGGCCTCATGCCCTTAACTGCATAGGTTAACTTAGGGCTGGCATAGAGAAAGTATGAGTGAATAAATGGACAAGTCATTGAATGAACTGAAGGATAGTAGAAAATTAAATATTTGGAAAATTGATGGATAGATGTGAGACAGGATAGTAAGAAGCTAAGAAAATTCTTTGGCAAATAGGATGGAGAAACTGAGACAGATAGTTGATTCAAATTGGCCTCATTCAGTACCTTCACTCACCTGCCTCCTTCACTGTACAAACTTCCTTAAGTATTAAGCCCTCAGGACAATAAGGTTCTTGTCAGTATCAAATAATTTTAGGAACAAAGCCTCTGGTCTATTGATTTTAGAACAAAGTCTTGGGTCTGTTGACCACAGAGCCAGAGTTTTGGTCAAACTAGAGATAACATCTAGGTCTCAGTTGTGTTTCAGCTCAAGGCCTAGAAAAACTGCAAAACCAGATGAAGTGAGC